>RJWM01003507.1:57169-112765 GCA_004363535.1 Dasyprocta punctata | reverse complement strand
CCTTTCCTGCTATGTTTCCTTTAGAGGTGCTTAGCGATTCCCCGATTATGAGTTTCATTTCAATTCTCAGTTGGGTTAACAGTGCTGCTTTAATTTCTTTCATAGCTTCGTGGAGTTGTCTCCCCACTTCTGTTGTCAACTCCTCTGAGAGTTTAATTTTTGGACTCCCAACCATTTCAGCATTAGCGTCCCCAGAATCGGTTCTGCTTGTATCGGAGTCTGGAGAGCGCCCTCTGCCTTTCCGTCTTGGCATTTTCCTGGGCTCGCCAGTGAGGCAGTGTTGGTCCACTGCCTCTCCCAAGCCTGTTTCTGCTCCACGAATGTCTACTGCGGTGCGCAAGAGGATGGGGCCGCTGTCTGGTAAATCGTACAGGGCCGTCCGCCAAACCTCTATCACCCCCAGGGCACCCGCGCCATTTCCGCCACGGCCTTCCAGGAACCATGCCTAATTAGGTGCAGTTCCAGTCTCAAGATGGCTGTCCCTCGCTCTCCCTCAGGGGTGGGGGGCTGGGGGCCGCCGGGTTCACTCACTCGCCCGCTCGCGACCACCTCGCTCCACGGTCGACCATAGTCTCTGCCGTCATGCCACACCGCAGCAACTCTACTGGCAACTCCAGTGCATATCAAGAGCACCAGAATGGTACCTTCTCAGCTCGGGTCACAGCGCTGATTGGATTCCGCTCCGGACAGAGGTGCTGCTGGTCTCCGCCTTTATTTCATTCTTTTACTCTTTCCGTGGGCTACAGTTCTCATTTTAGATTCTTCTTGGGTCCAGAGGACCCATCTCCCTCTTTTTTCCTTCTCTCTGTTATTACATTAGTTTATATTTCAGCATTTTGATGGTATATTCAGGGAGCCTCCCTGTCACGGTGTCATCTGGGTGGCCATCTTGGAGGAAGTCCCCCAGAGTAAGGCAACCTTAATCCTAAGTATGCCAAACCAATCAGTAGGCTGATTTAGTAATCTCATACACTTGATCCCTGCATCATGCACTCTAGATCCAGCCACTTCTGAAAAGCCCCACCTATGACTGCATGAGGCTTTGGGTGACATCTAGACACAAACCATAACAGTGAGGTGAAAAGACATAGGGAGAAGTGAGACCCAGTGAAGGTAAATCCCAGGTTTCCCAGGGAAAGGAAGAGCAGACCTGAGGCAGGCAAGGAAAGAAGGCAGGGTGGAGCTGGTGAAGGAGGGCAGCTCCAGTCAAGGCACCTCAGACCAAAGGCAGAACCTGAAAGGGTGACAGTGTTGGAGAGTCACCCTGACAACGGTGGGAGGGGACAGAAGACAGTAAGAGAGGAGGAAGGGGCAGCAACCAAAGGAGCTGCTGAAAACTTAAGGAGCCAAAATTGGGGACTTGATTCAAGGCAGGAACCATGGAAGAGAGAAGGGATGAATTTGAAAGATAGAGGAGACAGAACCAACAGAACTCCATAACTAAGGAGAAAAAAGAAAGTGCAGGGCAGTGACCAGAATGTTGGCCAAGCATCTTGGTGCCCTGCTGGGACCAAGTTGCCAGATGAGTCTCCAGGAGCCAACAGTGGTTTGATATTGTTTATATTTTAGCTTGAAAACAGCCTGTTTCCCAGGCTACAATCCCAAAGCAGGTCTACAATATCTCTCTGCACATTTATGGTTACATGGTTGAGCTCTAGCCCTGCCAGGGGAGGGATTCCAGGCTTCTCCAGGCCCCTTTTGCAGTGAATAACCAGAGTAAATGATAGTCATAGCTTGAGAAATTTGTGAGTAAATACTGACCTCCAGTGTCTGAGTGCAGAAATAAAGATTTTTAAAAGTAAAGATAATAAAAATAGCAAGATTCCTGGGAAAGTATGTAGAACTCTAGCTACAAATTACATTCCCTGCACCCCAGCTGAGAATCCTGAGATACCAACCCATGGCTAGTGACTGACTGGAGAACTTGAATGATGTCCTATAGAACAAAGGTCAAGGTGGCTCAAATGAGCATAGAGCCACATGCTGGCCTTTTTCTTGTGTGGCCCAGTGGTTGCACATTTCAAGGTCAAAGTTCAATTACTTTAAAGAGTCTTCCTGCTAAAAGGGTAGATGTTATATAATTAATTAGAATAATACAACCTGCAGGTCTATTGTGAGTCCCCATCTAGTTTAATATGATGCTCAGTGAACTTTCCAGTGGATACTGGGCAATGTTGCTAGGCAGATGTTCCCTTTTCAATGGCTGTATTGTTGCAGCACATTCACAAAAAAATTCTTGAGTACACCTGTAGCAAAAAAACTCCCTTGACTGCAGTGGTTCCAAATGTGACTCTCTGCTTCCTGGCTGCTATGAGTTGAGAACTTTTCTTCCACCATACCTTTCTGCGGTGCTGTTTTTGCCTTGGAGTAAAGTGACACAAGGGACATTTAGGAAGACATTGCTGTAGGGAGATATAATTCAAGGAAATGGAGGGCCTGGTTATTCAGTAGAGTTTAGGAGCCAAATGGTGACATACTAAGAAGGGCCGCTACTCAGAGGTAGTATGGAGAATGAAGCAGAAGATTTTCCATCAAAAAAGAAATCCCATTATTATTTGTTCAACTGCATGGTGATGACAATCTTAGTCCTGTTTCTGACTTGTTGTATCAGGCTAATTGCTGGTCTGATGTATAGCAAAAGCTTCAAAGATAATAAAAATAAAATGAGTTTACTATTTGTTTCTTGACAATGTAATACAGACATAACGAATTTTTGCTTCCACAGAACACAAAGTACAGAAGCTAGGAGTCTTGCCCAGTCACTCCATGTAGTGAGGCATGTTTTAGAAATTATTCTTAGGAAAAAGTTGTAATACTTGTTTGCCAAATGTTTTTCTCCTGTCACTTATTTCTTCTAACTTTGAAACATTTCTAAGCTACAGAAAAGTTGAAAGAACCATACAATAGTTCAGTATTATAAACCATTTGACCTCAATAACCACAGTTATGACTTTTATTATATTCTCTTTCTGACCATGAACATTTAAGGACTTTTGTGACTTATACAGATTGGAAAATCTCACCCTTAAATTCATCAATGGTATATCCTAAGAACACAGCTTTTCCTTTTCATAAAGCACAATAGTAAGTTTAATGTTTATTATCACCTAAAATATAGCCAATACTCAATTTTCCTCAAATGCCAAAAAATGTCCTTTGAAAATTTTTTTAATCCACAGCTCCAATTAAGCTTCACAAATAAAATTTCACTACCCTATCCATAATGTCATTTAATCTGAAGTTGTCCTGCCATATTTTTAAAAATTTACTTATGACCTTGATATATTTTTAAAGGCTCAAGCCAGTCATCTTTTAGAATGTCCTACATTATGAATTTATCTTATTGCTTTTTTATTATTAGCGTCAGATAAAAAGTTTTGTCAAGTATATGTACTTACAACAGGAGGCACATAAAATCATATACTATTCATTAAGTTCATTCACATTAAGGTTAATCACTTTGGTTTTAGGGTATCCAACTCAGCTTTCCATTGTGAAGATATATTTTTCCCTTTGGAATTAATATGATTATTATGAATTGAGTCTACATAAATGACATATTCTCTAAAAACACAGGGGTTTTAAAACTGTTGGCTTGAATTCGTCATTACATTGAAACATTACTACATTGTCATTTTTCTATAAAGGAGTTTTATTTTTCTCTCATTTTGTTTTCTTCCACTTAAAAATATCTGTGGTTTTATGGATTGTTTTAAAATTCAATATTTTATAATACATGTCATACTATTTAAGATTTCAGATATCTCCAAATTTAGTCCTTCAAATCAAATCTTGTGTCTCATCAGTCTCTGGGAATTTTTTCCTTTTCTATCTCATCAAGATGTTCCAAGTTAGCCAAGTGTGGTGCCACATGGGGAGGCAAAGGCAACAGAATCAGAATTTTGAGCCTAATTTGGGCAATTTAGCAACTTAGCAGCACCCTGTGTCAAAATAAAAAAACAAAAACAGCTAGGAATGCAGGTTAGTGTGAAGGCTGAGTTCAGTTCCCAGTACAAACAAAACAAAACAAAACAAAACATGTTGTTCTAAGGTATCTTGTGGCTTACCTGTCTTAAACTTGGAACCATTTTTCAAAACTGGTTCTGAGGGACAGTATTTAGGGACCAAATTCAAGCAAAGAAACTAAATGTGCTTTGGGAAATACAAGGAATCAACAACTAGGATCTCATCTTATTAAAAAGCTTTTGCATGGTAAAAGTTTTGAAAAATGGTTCCAAGTTTAAGACAGGTAAGCCACAAGATACCTTAGAACAACATGTTTTGTTTTGTTTGTATTGGGAACTGAACTCAGCCTTCACACTAACCTGCATTCCTAGCTGTTTTTGTTTTTTTATTTTGAGACAGGGTGCTGCTAAGTTGCTAAATTGCCCAAATTAGGCTCAAAATTCTGATTCTGTTGCCTTTGCCTCCCTATGTGGCACCACACTTGGCTAACTTGGAACATCTTGATGAGATAGAAAAGGAAAAAATTCCCATGGTAAAAGAAATCACCAGCAGGGTGGGGAAAATATCTTAGCCAGTTGTTCTTTAAACAAAGAACTAATATTTAGAACATATAAAGAATTGAAAAAAAAATCAGATTCCCCAAATTTAAAGACCCAATCCAAAAATGGACATCTGAAATGAATAGATATATATACACTTCTCAGAAGAAGTACAAATGGCAAATAAATACAGGTAAAAAGGTTCAACATCACTGATCATTTGAGAGATGCAAATTAAGACAATATTGAGATTCCAACTCACTCTAGAGAGAAAGGCTGTTATCAACAAATCAACCAGTAACAAATGCTGCTGGGCTGTGGGGAGAAAGGAATTCTTCTGCACTGTTAGTGAGAGTGTAGACTGATGCAAACAGTATGGAAATCAATGTGGAGATTCCTCAAAAACTAGGACTAGAAGTCCCATTTGACCCAGTTATTCCCCTTCATGGTATCCTCCCAAAAGAATTAAAAGCATCATAGCACAGTGATGTATGCACATCCATGTTTACAGCACCACAGTTTGTAATAGCTAAATCTTGGAAACAACCCAAATGCCCATCAACTGATGGATGGGTAAAAAAGATGTGTTTTTTAAACAATGGAGTACTACTCAGCCATATATAAGGATGAACTTGACACATTTATAGCTAAATGGTTGGACCTCGAGACCATATTCTTAAATGAAATAAATTGGACACATTTATGTAAATATTGCATTCTGGTGTGAGAAACTTAAAGTGTAAATAAGAACCAAAATATATAATAGGAAGCAATTGTTCAAAAGGAAAGGGTAATGGGGGGAATGGAAGGGAAAAGAAAGAACAAGAAAAAAAAAGATAAAATGGAAACAAAGCTTTATAAGGAGGGAAGAGGGGTGAAGAGAGGGGAGGGAAATGGGGAAAAAAAGAACTAAGATACATTGTGTACAGGTACAAATTTCCTATGATGAATGTGATCATTATACATGTCCAAATTATACCCGTAAACTTAATTATATTAGATAAAAGAAACTAAATGTGCTGATTGTTAGTAGGTTATGGCTTCTTGGACCTTTCAAAGGATAGAGACAGAGCCAGCAGGATGGGGCAGGGGTACACACACACACGCATACACATACATGTGCACATTTATACAAATACCTCCAGTTCAAAACCAGTAACACAAGGTCCTTATTTACCTCCTTCCATTCTTTATCTCAGTTCTCTCATAGTAATTAACCTGATCATAACATCAATAAATTTACTCATTTTTAATGCTCCAGAATAGTTTCAGAAAAAAATTGTTTCAGAATTACTTACTAAATGACTCAGCAACATTATCATCTTTAAACACATTTAACACAAGACGTACCCACATTGTCCTGCAGAAGTCACATGCAGTAAGCTATCAGGACTCCAGACAGCAGCCAGAGATAATTCAGGCTGTGTACATGGCAAAACTGGAGTCAGTTATTGTGCCGTGACTGCTATTAGGTGTTTTCAGAGTACCCAAATGGACAAAGTTCAGAACAGAATACTGATACCTATTTTTCTTTTTTTTTTTAATGGTAGTAGTACTGGAAATTGAACTCAGGGTCTTCACACTAAGCTACATTCCCAGCCCTTATTTTCTTTGAGAAAAGATCTTGATAAGTCACTAAATTGCCAGATTAGGGTTAGGGTGCAAACTTGAGATCTTCCTGCCTGAGTCCCACAAAGTGCTGGGGTCATAGGTGTGTGTCACTTTCATTTTCACTGACAGAAAAATCTCTCCCTTTTCAAAATCTGTCCTCTTTGATGTCTGCCATGTGCTTCAAAATAGTTCAGTGGGGTAGGGAGGAATGAGAAGGTGATGACATGAGAGATGGGTGATGGGCACAGGAGTGCTCTTTGTGCTATTTATACTCTACTTTTTAAAAATTTTGTATCATAAAAAGGTTTCTAGAAACACATATCTGACAAATCAGAGTAGATGGAAGCTTAAATGGCCACTGACTCACATAAAAAGCAGTAAGTAAAGTGTGGTCTTGTGGGATGTACACAAGATGTAGTGGTGCTTCCAGCTTGCCTTTAGAAACTTATCCTGGGAACTTACAACATATTTTTGGGAACAACTTAATGTACCAGAGTCTAAAGGACAGATGAGATGACTAGATTGCTGCTGCATGAACTTCCCGGGGAGGTGTCAAAGAAACGCTCTGAGTTGGGAAGGCACCAACAGAGCCAAGAGTGACTCAGACAAACTCCGCTTGTCAAGCAAATGGGTTTATGAGAGGTGACTTAAAGAGTGATGGATGCTTAGAGAGAGCCACACTACCAAAGCCAGCCTTTGCCCCTCTGGTCGCCAAGTTCTTGTTTATATAGGCCTCTAAATTAAACAGCAAATCAGCAAAAGCTGAAACCAGAATCCATGGGAAGAATTATGTTTACATGCACTCTGTTCTCATCCTTATCGGGAATTCCACAGGTCTTGGCAAATACAGGGATGGACAGCTCCATTTGCCGCAATCTGGCACCTGTGTCAGGACTTGCTGAGGCCCATAGGACAGCTGGATGGCAAATCGAGTCACCTTAGTTGGGCCTTGAAGAACCATTCTATGCTGTCAGCCTCTTCATGTTTTGTCTCTGTAGCTAAACGCCACAGACCAGGTGATTTATAAAGAACAGAAGTTTGTTTGGTTCGTGATTCCACAGACTGGGAAGTTGAGAAGATGGTGTTAGGATCTGTTCAGCATTGACAAGGACTTTCCTGCTATCATAACATGGTAGAGGCCAGCACATGATGGGACACAGCATGTGTGCTGGCTCAGGATTCCCTTCCTTTCCCCTCCTCTCCTTCTTTTTCCTCCCCTTTTTCCCCTCCCCCCACTTCTCGTCTTTTCTCTTTTCTGATAAAGCCACTAAGGCCCCCATGGGGTCTGACCCTCATGTATCATCTAGTCCTTATTCCCTTCCCAAGATCTCACCTCCAACTGTCATTAACATATGACTTTGGGAACTGTTTCTACTACATGAATTACTGGGGGACATGTTTAACCCGCAGTATTCTCCAATAAACAAACCACCAATTGTAGAAGGACAGTGACTTTTTGTCAAATAACTTTGCCATAAGAGGGACCCTGGTTGATTACAGTATTCCTGTATTTCAAATGTTCCATACCACTTTTGGGATCAGAGGTTTGAATTCCCTTCATGGTCCAATGTGAAAGCCCTTGGGCTACAGCATGATATACATCTGCCACAGCCAGATCTGCTCTGAGGCAAGACACAATATAATAGAACAAAAGACACTACATACATGAACTCCAAACTTGCAAAACTCAATCATTCAAAAGACAAAACCAGGGAACAAAACCAAGATCTTCTACATTGTGGCAATATTACTGTGTTCCTGAGAAAAGAATGCAGAAAGACTTTCTAGGTAAAGAGGGAAACAACTCTGAAGAGACTCTCATATGACACTTGTATGCTAAGAGCATAAAGATGAATAAAATATAACACTAAGGATAATAAATCTTCTAATAAAGCTTTCTCCTCCACTTCGTTTTGTCAAAATCAGAAAAGGGCTAAGAATATAAAGAACCCTCAGTACATTGTAGAAAGAGCAGAAAGAGGGACTACTTGACTTAGCTCTGACTTCTGTTTCCTAAGAGGAGTAACATGACCAGGAGGATTTTTGCTTCCAGTCACCACTCTGGCCAATTCTAACCCAACAGGGATTTTTTTTTTCCTAACAGACTAACATTCTGATCACACACACACGCATGCATACGCTAACAACACAAACTTCAGAAGGCTATGGGAATGGGGAGGCTTTGTCTAGAAGACAAGTGCTGTTATTAATGTGCACATTGGGAACTGCGTTTTAATAAAATAAATGTGGTCATGGGCAAAAGAATATAGATGAGCTTGGAAATAGGTTACCTTGATCCTCCTCACACTTTTCCAAGGAAAAACACATTAGACGTTATGTATTCTAGCTAAAGATCAGTGCTCAGATTAGTACTAGGAATTGTGAGGACTTCTGGTTTTTGGAGAGGAACTTCTCTTTTAGAAAGACAAGTTTACAGTGTCTGTGGTATACTATCAGGCTCAGGGACTGAAAAGTTAAGTCTCTAGGAGGCGCAGCTCTCTCCATCTGCCCACACTGGATCCACCCTGGGACAATCATTTCAACTTGAGCAGGGGACATATCCAGCTGGACTCAGGGCAAAGCTGCCTTCTTCAAGGAACAAATTCCTAGATGAATGTCTTTCTTTAGAAGCAAAAAAATGCGGATTTCTGTCCCAGTTTCAGAAGGGTGCCAAGGTTAGGATGCACCCATCTAGATTGCTGCACCAGAAATCCTGGGTAACATTTTAAAAAGGAAAACAAAACAGGTTCCTTAGATGTTCTAAGGAAGCACAAAAGTGTTCAAGCACTTGCTTGAGTTGCTAAAAGTAATTTTATGTAAAGTTTTCATAAATACCTTTTGTTCACAAGTATTTCAGTCAAGATCTCAAAAACCTTAAGTCCAGTTATTTCCTACCGTGGGGCTTATCCCTATCTCGGGAAGTCTGCAAGATCCCACAGTGCCTGATTGCAAGTGCAGCCCTGTGGGAGGGTCCCCTGAAGTTGACATGGGTGAGGGATAAAGGAAGAATCCAACTGCATGAAGACATGGTCACCACATGGGCCCCACCACTCCAAGGTGTTCCAGAGATGAAGCTATTGAAAAATGATCTGAGTTGCATCTCAGCTGTAGGCTTGAAATTCGAGGAAGGTGGAATAGTTGCATTTTCAATCATGATTTCTGAATTCTGGAATACCAAATTATATATTTGGTCATACTGAGTGACACTAAAATGAAGGGTTCTATAGGGAGTAATAAATACAAATTATACATGGCTGGCAGTGCGCAGACCAGATTCATCTCTTCAGTCATCTTCAGTCAAGCCCTAGGAATCCTATATTAAAGATCCAATGGAGACCAAACAGCAGCAAAGACTTTATAATTTGTTTCTTTCAAATGCCAATTTTACTATAAAATGGATACAAATAAATGACTCTATCAATAGAAAATCAGGAAAAATGGTAAATAATTGTAACAGATATTATAACTGCAAATATTTTATAGGACTTACCATTGAAATATATGTGCCTTGCTTTGAAATAGAAGCAGTAGTTAAAGAAATGATGACTTACACACTCTTAGCATCTAGAAACACTGTGGGAGAGAGTATCATTGAGGCTGACACACAATGTTTTCTGTCTATGGCCACCCTGGTGACTCTGCACAATAGACCATTATTTTTGTCCTTAGTTGATGAGTAGTGAACGTGTGTGACACCCCCAATGTACCATCACTCCTGCTCAGGTGAACAGAATTCACACACTGTATTTCACCTTCCCTAACCATCACCTGAAATTTACAGAAAATCAGGAGTGTCTGGGTGTTGAAACAAGCCCAAGCCTGTGAGTGTTACAGGAAGACAGGGCTCAAAGGCTAGTTCAGACACCTACTGAAAATTTATCAAACACACGGAGACACTTTGGGCCATATTCAGTCACTGAACTTTATTTGTAAACCAACTGTAAGTACCCAAAGATTAAAGTTCAAAGAATAACAACAAAACAAAAAATGGATCTTAAATAGCCATAACTGCATCTATTCTGCTCATTTTAGGGGCTGAAGAAGAATTCTACTGCGTGTCAAACAAAGGATGACTCTGGACTGGACTCAAGAAAGGGCCTTGTTAGGGTGTTGGTCAGCCTACTTGAAAAAAATCATCTGTGATTTTCCCATTTAATGGGTCTCTGATCTTAACTACTAAAGCATTCCTTTCCCTAAAGGAAAAGACTAGAATTAAATATTTATGTGTATTGTACATTATCTAGTAATTTTTACTATCATCTTAGAAAGTATAATGAAATGAAAAAGTGAACTACCTATTGGTATAGTTCCTGTTGATGGTGTCGGAAAGATTTATTCAATGATGAATACCTAGAACTTTATTTCCATTTGTGACTCTTCCATCTCAGGAACTAACAAAATGACCTGATTAAACCCAACTGGTTACTAGCCTAGTGACTAGTTCAAACAGGACTAGCCAGGAAGCTAACTCCTAAGGCTTATGACATAAACACTTATGCATCTTTAAGCATTATCTGGACCAAAATAAGTTTACACAAACTCTACCACCTAGCCTTGGAAATATCTGAAAAACCAGGAGAAAAAGAGAGAATTCAGCACCCATAACACAATGCATGGCACATCTATTCCTGGCCAGCCACCATGTGGGAAAACTTTATTTTTTAGCTTGTTTCACTTTTCCTTGGTCATCCACTTTCTTAATGGCTGCCTGGATGGCTTCTTGGTCCCCCAGGAATTGGTGAGGCCCAACAGCGTGTAGGTTCTCATCCAGCTCCAGGAGAATGGGGACTCCAGTAGGAAGAGTAATGTTTATGATGTCTTCATCTGAGATACCTGGTGATCAGAGAGAAAGGACAAAGTGTTAAAGGCAAACTCAGGAGGAAGCCCTGTTTAACTGTTTAATTACACATTGATAGAGCCCCGTACTAACTGTGTGACTGAAACCCTGTCAGATACTGTGAGGCACTCCAGCTAGAATTCCAGGATGCTAGGAACTTTCTAGAAATTAAAAAAACAGAAAGCTTAGAGAATCACGAAGAGTGCTACATCTTAGAAGACCACATACCTTCTGGGCAACCTGTTCCTGGCTGTTTCCTCTCTACATCTGAAAGGGACTAAAAATTATCTTCTCTAGACTGATCTTAAAATTAGATTTTTCATTAATATTTATATTCAGTTTGTTTGATTAGAATGTGATTGGGTTTCCAACACTGAGATTGGAATACCCTGGGCCAGACCTCATCAAGCAGGCATTCTCTCCCCTAGGTGCTCAGGAAGCACAGCACAGATTAAGAAAGGGCTTTATAGCATGCTTTGTAAACAGGAATAATTCTCCTGCCATCCTTTAACATCCCCTCTGCTAGGACAGGAAGATGTATGTAATGGACAGACCACCGTTAATCCTCTTTAAGACGCAAATGAATTATATAGGTAATTCAACTTTGACCAGAAGAGTTGTAGTTGTAGTGATTACAGTGGTAATAATAATATTTTTATTACTACAGCTTCTTTCAACAATAACAGTTAATGTCCTGAGAGCATACTACAGTACATGCCAGGTGGTTTTCTAAGCACTTTATATGCATCATCTCATCACTGCCCTCTTATGAGAATATAAGCTATTATTTTCCCCACGGAAGAAGTTCTGGCACACAGAGGTTAAGTACACAACTCAAGACTACACAGAAAGTAAATGGCAGAGTGTAGATTCAAACTCAGGTGTCTGTACCTAACATAAAATGTAGTGGCTCTCAAGTTTCTCTACATTCAAAATGGGCAAAGAAAAAGTATGAGAAAAGAGATGGAATTGAATAAATTAAAAGGAAACAAAATATTCAAATTATCTACCTTTAAAACATACCTTTATTAATTATATAGACTTCTAAAATCTAAGCATATGCTCTATTCCATATTAATAGAAAGGATCCAGACAGAGAAAGTTTGAGAAGCCAAGGAGTTGTCTTTACTTGATGGGGCAGAACAAATAATAATCAGTTAGTTATCAATAAACTTTGTCATTTTAATAATTAATTGCTAGTTGTAACTATGAGCAACAGCCAGAGTCACAGAATCACTGCACTGGATACTAATTGCCTGTATGGCTCTTCCAATTTCATGTCCAGGCCCAGAGGAGCTACCTAATAACTCCTATACACAAACTATCCTTCCTCAAACAGCTACGAAACAATGGAAAGAATTCTACTTTGGAAGACTCGTGAGAGAACACATACTCTCCCTCTACAAGTGTCACACAAGGCTGTGAATAGCAGGGATGGCTTAAAGAGAAGTGTAGCACAATAAATACTTCTTTCCTTTCTAGGAATGCGCTTGTAGGTAGAAGATGTAAGAGGAAGGCTGCTAACTCACCATTCCATTGCTCAGCCCACTCTCATACTCAGCCTTACACAGGATTACTACTACAAACCAAAGATGGCAAGGACAGATACCTTCAGGCCAGACAGCCAGGTGTTCATCAGGGAGGTGACTGTCCAGATTCTGAGGGTCTTCTGGCTCCAGCAGGTCAGGAAAGTCAGCAGATGCGCAGCAGCTGCCACATGCATCCCCGAGAGGGAAGGAGGGCGCATTCAACATTGTGTGGTTTAGAGCCAGGTGACCACTGCAGCTTCAGAATCTAACAATTCTCACTCTCAAATCTGGGGCAGCTGTGGGGATCCCCAAGCTTAAAGCATTCAGCTAACTGAGAGCCAAAGGCCTTTTTATAGGAAAGGATGTGTGTGACGGGGCCAGCATTTTATTCTAACGAACAATTTCTTCACTTATCAAATGGAAGAGGATAGTCACTTTTAGCACCAAATTGCTCTATTTTATTCTTAATGGTTAAGAAAAGCAGGGGCACCTTAGCGGCATGAAAGACATGAGGACACTGAGTGCTATTTACTGTCATCTGTTGTGCAAGGGCCACACTTTATCTGTGTCTAGAGTCAATAAGCACACTGCTCACTGAATTGGAGAGAAAGATGGATTTTATTAATTTCTCCAATTAGCCTAAATTCTCCCAGAAGAAATTAATTTGTGAGGCAGATAACTAGTAAAAATGACCATGTTTGACTAACGTTTACCAATAGAAATAAAAGATATGGGTGCACCTATCAGCAGCTCAGATTCACCACTAACAAATTATGTGCCTTTACAATGTTACAACTATTAACCTTTACTGAAGTTCTAGGACATAGGACTTCATTTTTAAATAAAGATGAAACATTCCACTGTATTCAGTATTGTATTGGATCTTCTAGCCAGGACAACTAGGTGAAAAAAATGAAATAAAAGGCACCCATACTGGAGAGAAAGAAGGAAGATGACCTCTACTTACAGATGACAAGATTCCACCAAAAAAGCCTATTACAGCTAATACTGTAAACAAGCAACCAGTAGGTAAACACCAATACTGAAAAATCAATTGTATTTCTATACAATAGCAATGAGGAACAAGAAAGTGAACTTAAATAGATAATACTATTTGTAATAACATCACAAAGAATAAAATAAGTTTATCAAAAAAGTACAAAATTTAACTCTGACCACTATAAAATATAGCTCAAATATATATATATATATATATATATGGAAAGGAATCCTGTGTTCGTGCTTTAGAAGACTTAATTTCAGTTGATTTTTTTGGCAGAAACTAATAAGCTGATCTGAAAACTTATATGGAAATTCAAAGCATTCTAACTATCCAAGACAATATTATGAAAAAAGGAAGTTGAGAAACTATATCAAGATAGTGTGGTACTACGTGTGATTATGTAGTACTAACATAAAGATAGACATACATCAACAGAATAAAATTGAGAATCCTAAATAAACCCTCTCATTGTTGATCAACTGATTTTCAACAAGTATGCCAACACAATTAAATACAAAAAGAAGACCCTTGAACAAATGATGGTGGGATAGCTGCATAGCCATATGCAAGAGAATAAAGGTGAACCCTTTCCTCATACTATCCATAAAAAACATCTAATATAAACAAAAAAAAAACTTAGATGTAAGTGCTAAAACTAAAACTCTGAGAAAACATAGGAGTAAAATTGCCGCAACCTTGCATTAAGCAATGGTTTCTTAATAGGTACCAAAAGCACAGCAATAAAAGAAAAACCAAAACTGGCATATAAAAATGGTGCTTTAAAGGACACCATAAGAACATGATGAGATGACCAGAAAATAGGAAAAAAATTTTTTTTCTGCAAATCATGTATTAAGTTAGGGACTTCGATCTAGAATATACAAAGAACACTTGTGTTTCAAAAATAAAAGACAAATGAACAAATGAAGGGCAAAGATCTGAACAGACATTTCCCCAAAGATATACAGATGGTCAATAAGCACAGGAAAGGATGGTCAACACCCTTAGCCATTGGGGAAATGCAAAGCCAAACCACAAGGAGGGCCCACTTTGTACCTACTAGAATGGCTACAATTTTTAAAAAATATAAATATAAAGATATACCACACACATACATATGCACACAAGTGTTATTAAAGATATGGAGAAATTAAAACCAAAATCCGTTATAGAATTAGGAATGCAAAAGGCTGGAGCTTTTTTGGAAAACATCTGGCTGTTCCTCAAACAGTTAAATACAGTTACTAAATATGATCCAGCAATTCTCCTAGGCTCACGACCAAGAAAATGTAACACAGATCCACACTAAAAGTTGTACACAAACCTTCATAGCAGCATTATCCATAATAGCCCAAGAAGCAACCCCAATGCCCATTACCCAATAAACAAATAAATTCAAAGTAGTATAGCCATACACTGGAATCTTATTTGGGAGTAAAAAGGAACAAAGTATTAATGATACATGTTACAACATGGATGAGCACTGAAAACATTATGCCAAGTAGAAAAAAAAGGCCAGTTACAAACTCCACATTTTGTATGATTCCACTAATCCAAAGTGTTGAGGACAGGCGCGTTTATTGTGGTATACAGTAGATTAACTGTTGTTGAGGGCTAGGGCAATGGGAGAATGGGGCATGGTAGCAACTGAGGGATATAAGTTTCTTTTGGAGGCAAAGAAAAATATATGTAAGTCAGGTTAAACACACCTATCTCCTCAAACATTCATTATTTCTTTACAGTGAAAACATTTTTTAATCCTCTTTCCAAGCTTTTTAATGTATAGTCCATAATTATTATCTATTTTGTCACTCTATTGTACAACAGCCCACCAGAACTTCTTACTTCCAGCAAACTGTAACTTAGGACCCCTTGAGCAGTCATTTCTTATCCCTTCTACCTTCTAAAATATTTCAAAATTGTTTGTGGTGATGGATTTACAATTCTGTGCATACAGTGAGCCCTTTCAGATCTACAGGTTCTGTATCCATGGATTCAACCAACCATGGATGGAAAAAATATTAAAAAATTACAACAGTATTGAATAGTTATAAACTTCTTGTCATTATTCCCTAGACAATACAACAAATATTCACATTACATTTACATTGTATTAGATACTGTAAGTAATCTAGAGAAGATTTAAAATTTATGAGATGATGTGTGTAGGTTACATGCAGATATTATGCCACATTATCTAGAGGGTGTGACTATTCATAGATTTTGGTATCTCAGTGTTTTCTGGAATCAATCTTCATGGATACCAAAGGATAAGTGGATAGTACAAACCACTAATTTGTACATTTTAAATGGTGATTATGTGTGGATTATACCTCTAATAAAGCTATTAAAAGTACAAACAGATCCCAAAAGATTATATAAACCTGTGCAAGGGACAAGACTACTAAGACAGCAAAAATGGACTTGTGCTTTTTTTTTTTTTTTTAACCCCCCAGGTCCCAGGTCTCTGGTCATCCAATTTGTCTATGCTTAATTTCTACTACCACAAAAAGGGAGATAAGACGACATTCATATCTCTGCTCTGTTCTTGCAAAGTGCTGGACATGATAATTAGACATCAGCACAGAGAGTCCCAAACACTGAAAAGGGCATAAACAAGCTAGCTGGGCCCTTTCAATCACTAATACAAAGGGTCACAACAGGCTAGATTTAGGGGTTACTGTCTATGACCTCTGAAGTGAGTTCTAGGTCTTTGGCAAGGGCCTAGGACACAGAAGGGACTCACTTGTTTGAACATGACATTCCATGTAATCTGATCCTACAGGTGGTCTCTTTAATAACATCCTTTCAAGCTCACGCCTGTGCCTCAGCTAATAACCCATATTTTTGTGAGCCCACTAAACAATGGACACTGAAACTATAATGTTTCACCCAAAGGAGAATGCAACAAAAATAAAACTGTTTCCAATCAATCAATCAATCAATCAAACTGCTTGGAGGTTAAAAAAAAATACATATATAAGCCAGGTTAAACACACCTTGAATGCCCATTATTTCTTTACAGTGAAAAACATGTTTAATACTATCTTTCAGCTTTTTAATATACCGTCCATAATTTTATCTATTTTGTCACTCTATTATGCAACACCAGAACTTCTTACTCCCATCAAACTGTGACTTAGTACCTTTTGACCAATCTTTCCTTCCAAATAATAAATAGATAATAAAGTGTCTCCAATAAATAAATAGATAAATACACACTCCACTTTAATGCTAATTAAGTCATTCATACAGAAGATGAATTGCTTACAAACATTTAAAATACTTAGCCTGGTTAATAACCAGTCAATGGTACTTATGTGACTAAACAACCCATAGTGAAGTCATCACTCATTACTCGATTTTGATATAAATTACATTCTTCAAACTGAGAAAATTACACTGAACATGCCAGACATGGTGGTGCACGCCTATAATTTTAGTACTCATGAGGCCAAGGCAGAAGGAGCGTCACGAGTTCAAGGGCAGCCTGGGCTACGCAGTGAACTGAAGACCAGCCTGAACTACACAGTGAGGCCCTGTAACAACAACAATAAGAAAATTACACAAACAGTATTCCTAAGGCTAAAATACACATCTGCAGTAGATTAGACTAAACAGAATTAGCACTATAATATATAATGTCTGATTACAAACTGATTCTCTGAAACATCATATGAAAGTTAAAATGAGTGGCAGATATCACACGCTCAGGCACAGGTTTTAGTTGGTCTGTTTGTTTTTGTTTTGTTTTGTTTTGTTTTTTTAACACAGGGTCCAAAAATATTCTACAGGGAAATGTTACCAAGTTCTTGCTCAGTATCTATCCCATCCCTTATGGTCTGTCTGAAACCATCTCTCCATGTACCTGCTGTCTTTAATTCTTGAATCTTCATGTAGGAATTAACTGCCATCTACTGAAATGACTGGAGTATTTCAAGAAGAAATAATGAAAGTTTGTGGGAAAGACAAAGGGTAACACAATACCAGAATGGGAAGAAATTTAAACTTCATTCTCCGCATAAGGACTAACTTCAGAAAAGCAAATTTATACTTACAAGTGACCTTCTCAATTCACTTTAGCTGGGACTGGAAGCAAACACACACAGTTTTGCATACTGCACGTGGACAGCAGCCTCAACATATGTCTTCTGCGAGAGGTGTGTGTGTGCAAGTGCTGCTTCTCCCACCAGGACTATGAGTTCTTTGAGAACTATGCTTTATCCATTGCTATATTACCCAGGCTCTTAAAATAGTATCTTACCACTGCAATAATTTAATAAATGTTTGTTCAACTCTAAAAAAAGCACTATTATAGGATCCAGAAAACCTTTAGTAATATCCACTGAATAAATACATTTCAACCATATTTATTATATGAATAGACTTTTTTACATGGCACTAAAGACTGTAAGGAATGAAAGGTTAATAAAACTTTCAAAGCATGAATTTGAATATACTTTTTTGCCTGTAATGAATATACTTTTTATACGGCACTAAAGACTGTAAGGAAAAAAAGGTTAATTAAAAATTTCAAAGCATGAAATCTATAGGGAATATGTAAACATTCCAAGGACTTTGTCAGAGGTACAATGTTAGCCAAATTTCAGAAGAAAATCAGAGGAGACTGGGTGTGTTCAGGATGGTATGGCCATAGACTCAGAAGGAAATCAAAAGGAAAACTCAAGCTCCTCAAAAGGCCAGACTTTGTGTGTCTAATTCATGCGTAGGTGTTCTATTCCTTGGGCCAAGATCAGGATCTAATTTGGTGGACCCTGGGGCACACAGCTAAACTGAACTAATTCTAACTCCTGGGCTTTCAAATTAAATCTAATCTTCTACAGTTTAAGACTTAATTAAAGACTACGTTCCTATTATGAACTTCACAACAGCAACAACAAAATAGAGTTCAAAGGTTCTCAACCTCAAACAACAGTTGTTTACATCTAGTACTAATAAAAATTTAGATGAAATGTCTTCTACATATTCTTTAGTTTTCTGTAAACTGCTTGTTCAAAAATCTTTGAACTTCAGGAAGTAGAACAACAGACATTCAGGGTGACACAGAGACTTGTCATAGGACAGGAAGAAACTCCAATTCTGAGATGTGTACACTTAAAGATTAGAAAAATAAAGCAACAGCTCCAGCCAACTCTTTCAGGTATAAGGTTCCACCTACTCCTTACTTGCCATTCTAACCAACTAAATCACTTTCAAAATTCTACTGATGTAAAATTTGAGATGAGTTCTGTATCTTCTATTACCAATAAGGGCTGAAAGAAGAGACTGAATTTCATAGATGATCTACCTATTTTTAACTCTTCAAAATTTGAATGCCAACTGAAAAACTCAAAGATAGGGTAGGCGGAACAACTGAAAATGGGTTATCTGAATATTGTAACACAATAATAGAAAAGCAGCTCATTTAGAATAAGGTGAAGAATCTATTTTACATTTTAATTAAAATGTTTACAAATAAAGGTTTCTTTAAATCTAATAATTAAAAGAAAGTTTAACTATACTGCTAGAAAACTGCCTCATAGGTGGGAGATTTGACCTTGTTGCTTCTGAAAATATCACGTTAAATACCAAAGGTGACTAAAGCCAGTCCAGTTCCCATAGCTAGTCCCAGCTGACCTTTCCTTCGCCGTCTCTAATTCGGTCTCACCACTTTTCTGCTTGCTCTGTATACAGCTGTATACAATTCTGCAGAGTCCAAGTCTGTCTTACACGAGCATCTTGCCTAGCACTCTTATCCAAACTTGAAGCTGCCCAGTCCTGTATTTGAATCCAGACTAAACAATTCACTTCCTCTGGCAAGGTGCAGACTGTAGACAATACTCAGTCTGGCACCTGGCTTTTCCTTTGATGTGAACTAGCAGGAAACCAACAGGAAGTGACTATGCCAACCACAGAGAAAGAAACACATGCCTGTCTGGAACACTACAGAATGGGATGTTTTAGATACAAAGCTGATGTTAGGAGTTTACAAGGTGGTTTGTGAGACATGTGCCTGAACCAGTCAGCAATGGGCCTTCTTTAACCTGCACAGACTGATGCAGCATAAAAATCACCAAACCTACCATCTCCATTCTCAATCCCATTCAGACACACGTCCCTTCTCCTGCAGACCTTGTCCAGCCTTTACCTTTTTCCATATTCATATACTTTCTAAGTAAATCTTTTCCTTGAATTTACCACTTCCCATGCCAACTCCACTGTTTTAAATTAACCACCATCAAAACAAAAACATAGCTAGCCCTCCCTCTAACTCACTGGGACAGAAGTGAACTCACTGGTTCTCTAAGAAATGAGCAGGTACAGTATTAATCCTCAGGCTGCTTTCTCCTTTAGTGCTGAGGATCTAACCAAGGGCCTCACATGTGCCAGGCAAGCACTCCACTGACCTACGCTCTCCACCCCCAACCCTGGACTCCTATCCCTATCGCCATAAACAGACCTTTTAGAAAATGCTTTTATTCTCCTTATTCTGCAAGTCACACCTATGTGCTTCTGCCTTTTATCTCCTCCTTATGCTTGACCTAATCTATTGTTTTCTAGATCAAACAATGACAAATCCTTTCGCCTTCAATCTCATCGATTATGTTTATGCCTTTAATGAGATATAATTCACATTCATTTTACCTAAAGTACACATTTCAATGGCTTTTAGTGCAGTGCTGTGTAATCATGATTTTAGAACATTTTCATCACCTCCCCAAAAAATCCTACCCATGTAGCAATCACTTTCAATCTTATTGTACTTCACTCCCACTTTTCTGTTCTAGGCAACAAGTATTGTACTTTACTTTCTGCCTATCCAGATTTGTCTATTCTGGATATTTCATATAATGGAAACCTAGGTGATCCTTTCTGACTGACTTCTTTCACATAAGATGATTTCAAGGTTCATCTCTGCTCTAGTATGTATCACTACAATACTTTATTCCTTTTACTGATGCATCCTATTTCATTATGTCACTATAATGCATTTAATTGACAAACATTTGGATTGACCTACTTTTTGGCTTTTATGAATAGGCTGTTGTGTAAGTTTGTGTGAAAAGTTATTGTGTGGAAACATTCTTCTATCTTGGATACTTTACAGATTGAACTGTGTCCTCCAAAGAAGATACACTGAAGTTCCCATCTCCAAATCGCTAAACATGACCTTATTTGGAAACGGGTCTTTAACAGAAATAATCAAAAGCAAAATAAGTCACTGCGTGGGACTTAATGCAATATTATTGTATTCTTACAAGAAAGAAAGAAAGAAAGAAAGAAAGAAAGAAAGAAAGAAAGAAAGAAAGAAAGAAGAAAGACTTGAACAAGAAACACCAATACCCACCAAATAAGACCACCTGAGAAGGAGGACCTCAGTGATGCTCCTACGAACCGAAGAATACCAAAGACAGCTGACTGTCCCCAAAGGTTAGACAAAGGCAAGAAAAGACGGTCTCTTAAAACCACAAGAGGTACAACCTGCCAACTCAGGACTTCCAGCTCACAAATTAAACTTCTGTTGCTTGAAGTCAACCAGTTTTGGATGCTTTCTTAAGTCCCCCTAGGAAACTACTAAAGTATATACTAGGAATGTGACTGTTCCATCTTAGGGTACCTCTTTAACCCTTTTAAGGAAGTGGTGCATTATTTTCCAAAGCAGTCATGCTATGAGATCAAATTATTTTTCAATGAACTATTAATGGTTTCAAACTTTTCCTTAAATTAGAAAGTCAAGCTTTTCTTTCTGCCTAACCTTGCCCTCTTGAGGTAATCTGCCCCCCTCCTCATGACAGTGTCTTTCAGCCCTGGTTAAACCTTCTTGCTATTTCCCTTTAAAACAACAGAAACAGTTAAATTAGTAACGCACTGGCAAGAGGGCACATCTAGAATAAGCTGTGGTTGGGGCTACAGAGTAATATAGTTAAACTTGAAGACAGGTGAAGCGCATAGGACAGGTAGCCTGCTCTCCCTCCCTCTCTTCCTCCTCCTCTCTTTCTCTCCCTCTTTCTCTCTTTCTCTTCTTTTCAAAGGAGGAATGTTTTAACGAAGGGCAAGAAGAAAGAGGATCCTGAAGGAGGTAGTGGCATCTTCTGTGAGAATGGAGGCTTGCCACCAGGGAATCTAAGTCCCATCTCTAGAAAAGACATTGATGTGGTTGGACAGAATACATCTTCCGGCAGAAACTCTGAAATTCTGAATTTTAGTTTGGTGTCCTAATAGGAGCCTCAACTCTTTGTCAAACAATAAAGTCTATTAATGATGAAGTTATATACCATTTTATCAAATACCTGATTATTCTGAACAAGGAAGAACAGAACCCTTTATATAGCCAAATAAATAAAATATATGCTCACTGACATACAAATGGATCAAGCACCATATCTGGCCAATCAAAAAAAAATTTTTTTTTTTTTTTTTTTTGGCACCGGGGATCGAACTCACAGCCTTGTGCCTGCCACACATGCGCTTAAGCCACTGTTTTTTTGAGGCAGGGTCACACTATATATAGCTCAGGCCAGCCTTGCGCTCTCATTGTATCCCAAGCTGCCCTTGAACTCACAATGCTCCTCCTACCTTGGCCTCCCGAGTGCTGGGATTAAAGGCGTGCGCCACCACACCCAGCTCCAATCAAGTTTTTAATACCTAATAAAGTCTGTAGATTTTAGATCTCAGCATGAATCATGGATGTCAGGTATTTCAGTAATGATTCAGCTCTTGGTTATATTATAAAAATTGACGGAAAATAATCACAAGCTAATGAAAGGCTTTTGCCCTAGTATAAATTACTGTACAATTATGGTGATAGTCTAATGTGGCAGAAGGCCAAATCAGAAACGTTTACCCTCCTTCTTCCCCTTAGGCCCAAATTGTTACTTTCTTTCCCATTTGCGTGGGAACAAAATTCCACTCAATTCCTCACACATCATCAATGCCCGCCCCATGCACCACTTCCAATCAGAGGTCATATAACCCTCTGCCTCTCTATATCTGGTCGGAGGAGAAAGCCAAACACCCACAGGTTGTGGGCTCCTCTCCTCTCTGCATCCTCAAATAAAAAGGCCACTTTACTTTCTTTTTTCTTCTGCTTCTCTGTTGCGCCAGAAAACTCTAACAGCTAAAATTTTACATTAAAATCTTATAGAGATCACTTCATTTTGTTACCTAAAACCTATTTCCACTTATTTTACATATAGTATCGACCTTTTCATTTTCACAGCCTCTTACAGAAAAGTAAAGCAGAATGGAAAGGAATGATACAGAAATATATTCTAATACCAGGCGGCTGACTGCCAGCAGTGATGCAGATGGGAAAACACAAAGCAGATCACTGAAAAAGCACAATATCTGGGACCAGTGAGGAGACAGGAGAGGACAAAGTCCCTGAAGGTACCACAGGCAATCACAGGTGACCTGGAGTCCTCAAAAGAGTTCATGCTACTAAAGCAGAAGGTAACTAAATACTACATTAAAAAACATAACTTTGAGTAGTTGAAATAAAATTAAGGCTACTATCTTCAAACTTTCAGAGTCAAGATAAATAAATTACTGTTTTATTTTTCTCCTCTTTAGAATTTTCTCATCAGTGACTGCTCAGTGTGGAGAAGGAGAACTGGAACAAAAGAACTGTTCAGGAATCCTAGGTCTGAAAACACAGTCATAATTGTGTAAAGTTGGAAAAAGTGGGCAAAAACTGAAGACCAGTTTACTTAACTTGAAAAACTCAAAAGAAATTTACTTCCAACATCATTTTTACAATGTATTCCCTTCCTAGCCTACTTTGTTCTTATTATAACAAAACACATAATCCTTTTAGATCAATGTTTCTCAAAATTCAGAATTCCAACCCACAGTATCAGCTGAAATGCAAATTTTCAGGCTCTACTCCAAACCTAATAACTTAGAAACTGCAAGGATGGAACCCAAAAATCTGTGTCACATGCAGCTCTCAGATGACTCTGAGGCTCACTCAAGCCTGAAAACCTCTGCTTCAGATACTCTGAATGTCAAAGGCACTGGAGTCTTTATTTATAGAACAACTTGCTTCTTAAGTCCAAAGTGACAAAGAGGCAGAGAGAAGAAAAGTCTGCTGCGTAAATGGTGCATTATTAGGTTAATTGCTAGATTAAGGCCCAAATGTAACACTACACAACCTCTAATAAGCAGTACATAAAGTTGGTACCTTCCAGATGTTTCAAGAGAGCTCTACTGCTATTCCCATGAGCAGATATCAGAATGGTTTTGCCTTTCAGTACTTCAGGAGCAATCCTTTCATTCCAATAGGGAAGAAGTCTCTCCAGAACATCCTTTAAGCTTTCAGATCGTGGCAGCTGATCCAAGGGAACATCGCACACTTTATACCTCCGGTCATTGTAGATTTCATGGTAGTAGGGATGCGACTCATCAATAGGAGGTGGGGTCACATTGTAGCTTCTTCTCCACAGCCTCACTTGTTCTTCACCATGATTCAAAGCCATTTTCTCCCTGTTGAGCCCAATCAAGGCCCCATAGTGACGCTCATTTAGACGCCATGAGCTTTCCACTGGGACCCATTCCTGCCCCAGCTCTTCCAGGATCAGCCAGGCTGTGTGGATGGACCGATTAAGGATGGATGTGAACACAAGATCAAACTCAAAGTTTAGTGCTTTGAGCTGCTTCCCACAATTCCGAGCTTCCTCTAATCCTTCACTGTTAAGTTTCTGATCCACCCAGCTACAAAATCGGTTCTCCTTATTCCAAGCACCCTCTCCATGTCTCAGTACAATAAGTCTGTACTTGGACATACTGATGGCTGAGCTCCCCTGTAATTTTCAAATGGGATGATGCTCAAGGACAGCAATACATCTAGAAAGAGAAAAAAACAGAAAGTACAAGCTATATTCTTTATTCAAGCGACTACCTAGGGGTGGCAAGCAGCACAATTTCACAACGGCCAGTATCTAAAATCAGCTGAAACTCCTTGGAGCAGTTTTGATGTCAGACGTCTGCACCCACTGTGGCAAGTATACACACATTCTCCAGATAATTACAGACAATCTAGTTACTTACATTTTCTAATGCCTGTATAGTATGTTGATTGTATGATGTAAAAAAAATAGAACACTTCATTCTAATGTAATGCTGTTTCCACCAGATATAAAGGCTGTTCATGCTTCCAGGAGAGAGGACTTCACAGATAGACCCACAGATGTCTAAAAGAATGACTCCTATCTGGGTGGTAATGCCCAGTTCCAGCAGCCAACTCTACACTCAAGGCATCCGTCTGACTTTGTTTCTGTTCTGGTAGAAATAAACAAACATTTAGCCACCTTGCCTTCTTATTATGGAAGTTACTACACATGTTAACCCAGTAAGCCAGCATATACATCTGGTCTGTATTGCTGACTGGTGGCAACCAGCTCTTTAGTGCCATGGTCCATACTGCACACAAGCAAATCGAAGGTATCGTGATACATTGGCTCAGCACTGAAACAGCATGAAAAGTAATTTCAGGTGCCATCACACCGGAAGTGGTACTCACCTAAACAATCTTTCATCTGCCTCAAGTTACAGCTATAGGCAGCAATAAATCCAGATGCAAAACAAGCTATCAAATGCAAGCAGCTGAGAGATGCTGCCTGGAGAAACAGATTACTGGGAACAGGTCCATGGGATTGGGGACCAAACTGATAAGGGAGCCTCCTCCTCCTGACTGTGCAGATAGTCTTGTATACCAGCCACATCTCAGCAGGAATAGAATCAAGTAAATGGGGCAAGCAGCCCTAAAGTCTCCGTGAACTCCCTATACTTATGTTACTCAAGGATCTCTGGGCCCACACTGTCCCCTGGAAACATCTGTACCATGGATGGTGCCAGCCTCTCCTCACTCTTCTTGTGGGGATGCAGCTCCAGTAGTCCAGCCCCCTGCACCTCCACTTGTATTCTTCCACACTGCAGAGTACAGATTGCGTGAACAACAAGGCAAGGTCTTCTGCCACTCTTGGCAACTTCCATTAACGGGGGATTTTCTGGCCTACTTCACTGTGAGTCACACACAGTTATATAATAATCAGTGAGAGAGTTCAATGCAATCTGGTTCTAGTTTCTACCTTTCTTAATGATTCTTAGAAATTCTAGGAGACTTAGGAATAAGGAAGGAAATCAGATTAAGATGATTTGCAACTACCAAAAATAAGACCTAACAGTCTTGAAAACTAGAGATAAAAAATGCCAGCCCCCATCAGCTTATCCTTGCTTCACCTGTCATTACAGAGTAGCCATCAAGCAAGAGAACAGTGAGGTCAAATCTTCTGCATGACACTGGGCATCGCCATGGTAATGACAGGTGAGGGCTTATTTTCTGGGTAGGCCTTATTTTCAGAGAAACATGGCTGGCAAAGTCATAACAGTAAGGATTATCATGTCCCTTTCCTGCCAAGCACCAGATTTGAAACTCTGATACACATGGAGGTAGGAAGTCCCTTATTCTCCAAGAGATGACTTGAGGACCTGGGGTTCAGGGTTTAGGTGAAGACATTTCACAGAGTTGAAAACTTCCAGGGAGGGGGCACAAAGTCTCTGTGCTCAGTCTAGGAGGGACATTAGGGTGGCAGAACAAAGAAGTGGACAAAAGTCATCTGGACTGTGCTTTGTCAGGTGACTGCCTCGCCCCAGAGACAGAATAATCATGAGGTTAATAAACTTTGTCTTTAGGGCCCTCACCTGGGAGAGAACAAGTGCTCTGTGTGTGTGTGTAACATCTCCAAGAAAGATATTTTTATACTATTTCTTTAAATAGTCCAAATCTAGCAGGTAATACCAGGTTCAGGCTGTTAGAATTGGATCCACCTCTGTGACCACTTACTGTTTGTGATAGTGGAGGTGGAAATTGGAGAAAAGAGAAGCTATCAACTGTTCCTCTGCTTCAACCCTTAGTTTGTCCTGCCAAGTGAGAATCCACTAGGCTAAACAGCTAATGAAGCTATTTTTTCTTCGAGCAAAGAAGGGCATGATGGACAAATCTGCCAAGCAGAAGCACTTCTCCATCATCTTTTGACTATGAACTATATCAAGGGAACAAAATGTATAGCAATAACATCAGGTACCTACTGTCAAACTTTGCAGGATATTAATCTGCTTTATTTGCTTATTTTATTTAAAAATAAAGTAAATTCTGTTTCTACTCAAACTATATATTATATATACTGGAGTAGAGGAATAAAGCTTTCCCACAAAAACTGTAAACATATACCTCACTGTGCTGTACAGAAGGGAATACAGGGTAAGGTATTAAACTAGTGTGTCTATCTCCAGTAAACAATATTTCTCTCTCCTCTCCTTGGGACAATCAACTACTTTTCTTATTTACCTAACTGCTGAATATGTGCTAAGGAGTGTGGCTAAGCAGCATCAAAGCAGTTAGAACTTCTCTGGAGAACCTAGCACGTCACTTAACACAAGGCACTAAGTAGGTGTTTTGAATTAATCAAGGTAGACAACAATCACTAGGTCATGCTACTGAGGCTAATGCTTGACAGTCTTAGAGGTAACTACTAATGTAAAAACAGCCAGGGCTGTTTTGTAGCCTGAGATGTCAATAAGCTTTAAATCAAGAATCCCAGTGTATTTAAAATGGTGAACCGAAGCCAAGAGTAATTATGCACTCTAGTTGCAAGTCCTGTATTTTTGTAAGTTTAGTATGTTCATGCATGGCCATGGTCTCTACAGAGAAAATGGAGACTGACACGGGTTACTAGATGGGCAACTTAAATGGTGACCCACACCTTCTGCCTCCAATTCTTGGGTCTTTCCTCCTTACCTCTGATGATTTCATTCTTGGATTGGAGATACAGGCTCACTTGGCTTTCCCACATGGGTGGATCTGCTGTCACAGCTCGTCTTTCCAAACCTAGGCTACCACTTCACAAAATGCATCTGTGAAGGAGGGCTCAGCTCTCTATGACAAACCTCAAGGCAGAAAGGCAGGCCAAGCAGTAATCACCCCAGCTCACAAAGAAATACCTTCCTAAGAATGGACTAAACCTTCCTCCTCCAGTGAAAAACTCTTTTTAAACTCTCAAGCTTTGTTTCTTGTTTAGTTTTTGGTAAAGTCACCAACCTGCAGTTGGTTCTTAAGGTTTCTTAAATAAGTATAACTCAGCAAGTTACAGAGACTTAAACACTTCTTTTCACCAATAACTTACCTCATACTAAAAAACAGGCCACATAAATTATTGGATTACCATTCCCCAGAGCTTTTTCCTTTTTAAAGTTATGGTCTAGTTTGAAAAGAACAGCTACTAAACAAAGATATCTTCCACATGACTTAATGTCATCCTCCTCCTTCCCACTCTTTCCTCCTTGTACACACTATTTTCTTAGTTCTCTGCCTTGCCCACGCTAATGAAACTGTCTCTCAAAAGACTGCGGGATTAGTTTTTTACTAAATGAAAACCATAATCGCTTAGGATTTGCACTGCTTTGATTCCTCTGAAGCTGACTACTTCCATTTTTCCAGGAAAAATAGACCTGTGAAGATTTTGGTGCTGCATTTCCTCCAGCTCTCCTTTGTTATGTCCTGGGGTTCCTGTGCTTTCTGACCCACCTGTGGTGGTGGTGGTGGTGATGCTGATGATGCTGATGCTGATACTGATGCTGATGATATTAACCACAGGACCTGACATTCATAGAGTGCTAACCGTGTACGTGGCACTGTTTGAACCCTCAACTACTGTTCCATGGAGTAGGTTCTGTAACTACCCTACTTTACAGATGCAGAAATTTAGGAGATGGTAACTTTCTCAAGTTCTAACTGACAGAGCTGGAATTCATTCTCAGGCAGCTGGCCCCCAAAGCCTAAGGCTCTATCCTCAGTCCTTAGAAAGCCAACTTTTCTCACTACTTTAATCACATTAAAATGACTGATTCATAAATTGAAGGCCCTTAATACTCTAGTATCCCTAAACTAGCCAATTAACTCATCTTTCAAACATGTTGCAAATCCCATGAAGGCCTGTGAGGAATCCAACATGGATTATGTTTTCAAGAAACCAATGAAGAAAAGTGATATGGTGTGGGTGTGTGTATATATCACTAAAGCTGAAAGTAATTCACACCATGAAAAGCACTTATTTGTAAAAGAAACAGGAAGGAAGAAATTACTACTGAATAACTTCACAGCCATTATACTATTTAAGCTGGATTTTGGAAAGACAGTTAAGATTCTGATTTACAGAAAAAGGGAAAGGAATTCTAAAGGAAGAATGAGTAGAGCCAAAAGAACAGGTGCATATAGAGAACAGCAAGTCCATCAAACAGGATGGAGTTATAAGAAGAGTAACTATACATTCTCATTTACCTTGAACAGTATTGCTTTAGTCCTGTGTTCTTTCCAACCATAATTATTACTAGGGACCCTTTCACACTCAAGTGTCGCATTTGGAAAATTATATGGTTATCCTAAGTATAGGGTATAACCAGTAAGTAGGAGGAGATGAGTCTAGAAAGGAAGACTGAATAGTGGCCCAAGCAAGGTTTAGTTGCAAAGGATGTAGCCTCTTTTATAAATTGAGATGTCATTAAAAGTTAATAGCATGCATTTTGAGAGGACTAGATGGCACTTACACAGAAAAAGACAGGAAAAACCAGGGGTGTGAATACTCATAGTTGTTGTAAAGTTTTTGCAATAGTTCTGGTAACATATAATGAAGACCTGGGCCAGGATAATGGCTATTAAAGTGGGATGAAGAAGATAAGTGTAAAAGACACTATAGTTTATCTCAGATGTTAGCAACTTATTCTGTAAAAGGGCCAACAGGAATTTTGGAGGACACTGTGGGCTACAGGGTCTCTGTCATAATTATGTACAATTCTGCTATTGTAGCTGAAAGCATCTGATCAGACATAAAAGAACAGGTGCAGCTGTATTACAATAAAACTATGTATGAACACTGAAATTAGAATTTTGTGCACATCACATTTTGTTACTATTGGATTCAGCTACCATTTAAAGTGTGAAAACTGTTCATAGCTTGTGGGCTGTACAAAAACAGGCAGTGGGCTTAGAGGGATGCAGATCCCTATTTACCTGTGTCCCGTCCTCAGATTTTTTCACTACATCAGCATTCTTAACCTTTACTAGGAATCCTGTCATAGGATACATTATTAAATCGCCAGACTTTATTCCCAGCCAGAACTGCAAAGTACCTTTAGTAATGGAATAGCATTCACAATTATTGTTTTATTCCCTCACAGAAGACAACACTGCATACATTTAAATCGGTCTAAGTTTTGCTTAATTGATTTAGGAATGGGTTCAAGATAAAACTATAAGAAACAAGTGATTCATCTTGTTAACAACCCTCAACATATAGCCTACAATTTAGACATGGTTTACTCCTATGAGTAATTTTATAAACTATTTCAGTGCCTTGCACTTCAGGTAAGTGTGTGCCTGATGTGCTGGAGCTGCTAAACAACCGCTTTGGCAACAGAGACAAACAGGAAGTTTACAGGACATATTCTGCAGGTGACTTACCACTTTCAAAGATTTTTCACTATGTTTAGAAATTTCATCTGGATTCATTAAGCCATATAATTTCATATACTGCATTCTCTCTATAACTGATGCCCACCCCTGTCTTCCAAACAAACACTTTTAGGTCTTTGTTTCCTCCTTTTGTTTGAAAATTAATGTCTAAGATTCTCGTATCATAAGTCATGCAAAGGTAGGGCAAATTGAAGGGTCAAGTCCAGCCTAAATGCTTAGTTTTTCTTCCATTTCCAAAAACCGAGCAAGAAATCTGATCCACAATATAATGTCAAATTACATAAAATAAGGACCCTAAAACGAGAATCACTTTGACCCTAAGTTTATGAGTAAATATTAAATATTCAATTGTTTCCCTAGACCGCTCAGATGTTTGCCTTGGTCCAAATCCTCAGCTTTGAGCAACTCTTTGCTCCACCAAATCAGGGAATGTACCCGTTTAGAAGATAGGCTGACTATAATGGACGTCAGAGAGACAATGAGGTTCACTACGTCTTGGATGAATTAAAATGAAACCATGCTCAAGGGAAATGCAATCCAGTGCTTAGTTCCTTAAAGCTTCAAATATCTTAATAAATATGCCTTCCCCCAATCAAGTTCAATATTAAATGTTCAAACATAATTATTCCTTAAGGTATTTAATATTCCATGGTCTATTATTTTACAGCAACTTTTCCATTTGTATTTACAGTTATAAGAATATCTCTTTATAACTATCACTCACAGATATTTTCAGGCACTATATCCCTCTTATTCTCTAGCCTTGTTTCTACTAACATCCCCTACTGATAACTTGTTACAGAGTAACAAACTACAGCAGGTGGCCCCTTCCTCACAGGAAAGAGAGAGAAGTGTAAGAGATGCATGCTTTCCTGGGACCACAGTACTTGTTCCAGCCTGCTTGGTGCAAAACCATTGTGCAAAACACTATCATGTCCCCTTCTCTCTGAAACTTAATTCCCTAGGGTAGTAACTTTGTCAAAACTGACTGTATCTCCAAATCCCAAAAAAACTGTAAGTAAAAAACCTGGTTATAAGCCTGGCTATGCTGCTTATTGACAGTATGATCTTGAATGTTCCATGTCCATAAAGATGACAATAATGAAACTCTTGTTCTCAAGGGACTGTTAGGAATATTAAGTGAATTATGGTGAAGCATTCTACCAAAAACTGAGAGGTAGAATGCAGCACTTTTACTAACTCACAAATACTAGCACAAATCTCAAGCCCATCAAAACCATTCTACTTGGCTGATGGTGTGAACAGGAACAAAATCTGGGAATCAAGTAAATTGAGGGAGAAGATTAACGAGAAGTTTAAGTTAGAATAAGTATGATGGAAAGATATAGTCTTAAAAGCATACTAAATAGTAATATTTTGCAATCTAAATACTTTCATAAAGTAGTCAACAAATATATTTCCTCCATACCTGTGGCAAAATGTCAAAGAAAGCATTTTTGCCATTAATATTTTTTGTCCTGTTTTCCTACATAAATACTGTATCATAACAGATTTCATTCCAAGGATGTTCAAGAAACTGTTCACTTCAAACATTTCCTGTCTTCTATGTTCTCAAGACAAGCCATGCAAAGATGAAAGCACAGAGGAACTTAGATGTATAATAATGTAATATGTATCATAGTGAAATACACCTCTTAATAACAACCAGTCATTGAGTAGAAGGTAAAAGAGGAAGAAACTAACGGATCTTCCCAAATACTAGCTATCTAACCATTAAAGAAGACACTCCCTGCCACATTGTACTTCTGTACTCTCCAAGTCCCTACAATGATCTGCTTGATTTGCTTTAGTGTAAATATGGATACAAAATAGTATTTCCAGAAAATTTACTGCAAAGAGATTTTGCTTGTGTAATGGAACTGTCTAATCATCTTTGTTTTAAGGCATACTTTAACACAGCATGAACCTGAGAAATAATCTAAAGCAACTTCTGCTTTTAAAGATGTGAAAATTGAAAGTCAGAGTTAAAGTGATTTGCTTAAGATTACAGAAATAGTAGCAGCTTTAGGACTGAAACTAAGATGTGTTGACGTCTAATTATGCTATTTGTTTTGTTTCTCTAAAATCCACCATCATAGGGAGGCCGTCAATTTATGATGTGCGACGTGCCACAGAAATACACAGATGAATAAACCTAGTGGACTCAAGGGAGATAGTTTTGAAATAAAAATCAAATTGACATGAGTTCTTTTATTATAGAAAACTTCAGTACCTACTGGTAAAAATAATGCACCCCTCCCCCGCCAAGGGGTCCACATTCACTTAGTTAATATTCTAGAATCATTCACAAGCTATAAATTCTCCATAATTTGGAAGGGAGGAGGCAGGGGAATGGAAGTTAAACTAGCTAACAACTAATTATCCTTCAAAGTCTAACTGCACTTAATTTCAATAATGCATCATTTTGACCTTGTCTAATGTAATACCCACCCTCATCTTTTAGAACAGAGGGAATTACACTGATTTAAAGGTTCAGCGCTTTTATGAACCTGTGATCTGGCTCCTGAAACCACTGCACATGTTCACCTCCTTTCCTTTCATGGCATTCAAGTGTTGTTTGTTTGTTTTGAATATATTTAAACATTTAGGGCCAAACCCTCAATCGTCATGGATACAGTGGCAGAGCCCGAGGCCCGAGAGGCCCTCACACCTGCCTCGCAGTCCAGGAGGGAAAAGTTCATTCCCATTTCAGCCACTAGCTATTCCTGCTACCGACTCACCAGCACCGGGCCTTCCAGCACCCCACAATAGAACCCCGCATTCTTTCAAAACCGAATCGTTCACACCTGTAACGCTCCTCAGCAAAACTACTCACCTGCAAAGAGACCACCAGCAGCCGTAGCCGCTCTCCACTGTCACAGACCAGGCAGCGCCTCCTAGATTTCATCGCTGCCGCCGGCATCAGCTCTCTTTTCTAGCCCCCACACCCAGGAGCGGGGCCGACCTGTCGCTCTGCCTATTGGAGGATGTAGCTGTCACTCACCTACGACCCCGCCCCATTCCCGGGACTGGCAGAGGGCTTTCCGTTTCCCAAATCGCTTGAGTTTAAGAGAGGCGCTGATTGGCTTGCTGGGAAGACGAGCGCGTGTCTACACCAGTGAGCGGATGACATCAGCGCCAGGGGGCGGGCGTTGACGTAGGTCAGGAGAGGAACAAACTCCGGAGCGTTACTGAGGCGGATGAGCGAACTTCTGGAGGGTTTCATGTTCTCGAAAGTGGCGTCCCAGGGAAGCACACGCCTTTAAGAAACGGTGTCGGAGGAATCTTGGAAGCGATGAGGTGATATTTCTTCTACTCAGAACATTTTAGGATTAAAACTTGGGCTGGGTGGTTCTCACAGAAGAGCGCTCCTTTGACCCGGATGCGCATGCTTTTAAATCTTAAACTGCGATTAAAGCGAAAGCCTTTTAAGTGTCGGGTTTATACACAGTGGCTCATTCTTACTTTCTCTTACTGCATTCATAGGGATTCCCCTTAGACAATTCCCTGACATTGTTTTAGATGGGAAAGAAAAGTCCTGAACGCCCTAAAAGCTTCTAGAACAGAAAAAGGCAGGGCAGGGGAGAATGGGAGAGTATTGTAAATTCCGAGGCCAAATTACTGAACAAGAGAAACCCGTGATAATGCCATCCAGTCACCCGAGGCCAGCACCAGGCTTTAGAACTTATAGGCAGGTCCGCGCTACTACATAGACTGGCCAGGTTTTGGGTGAGTGGAAAAAGTAAGGAATGACCTGATTGTCTAGCCATGCGTGGTTTCCCTTCCTGATTTCTAGAAGCTGGCCGACTTAGTGTGACCAGCCAGCAGAATAATTGTACATATATTTGAAAAGATGATTTTGCCTCATTTTAAATTCCACGATAGCCTATGAATTAATCTCATTAAGGCCTAATCGTAACTGGTCCTATATCTCGTTTGTCTTTCTGAGAACACAAGTCCTCCCTAGATTCTCGAAGATCATACCTTTACTTCCGGGAAAACACAAATCCAAAGCCTGACAGTTCCCACTAGGTGTTAGATCCCACTCTGTATCTAGTAGTATATGGATTTGAACTCAAGACTACAATTCAGGTCAGAACACCTAGGGGAAGCAGCTTTTAAATCTTACATACATGTCCACTTGCTTATCCTTTCCCCTGTATCAAATGAAGACAAATTTAACAGTAAACTTTTCTTTTTGGTATTGCTGATTGAAGTCAGGGCATCATCAGTGCTAAACAAGCACTCTAGAACCAAGCTACATCCACAGGCCTTTTTATATTTTGAAACATGGTTTTGGTAAATTGCCCAGGCTGACCTTGAACTTATCCTTTACCTTGGCCTCCAAATAGCTGGCATTATGGGGTGCACCACCATGCCCCACTGAGGACAGAGTTTTCTACTCTAATATTAAAGTTCCTTGCATGGAGCACCCTCCACCCTGCTGTAGAGGATGAAGACAGCCATTTATAAGTGGTAGAGTTTTATGGCATTTGACATTTAGGAATACTGACTCTAGGTTTCAGGGCACTTGCTCATTGAATTTAATTTTACTGTGGTTATGGATACCCATGGAGAGCTAGCTTGTCACATAAAACTTTAACAGTATCTAACATCGCAGGCCCTTCAGAATCCTTCACCAGTGTGGTAGATTGACAACTGGTGGTCAACTTGCAACACCCAGCTGAACTGAATCAGCATGGTACTGGGTATGAAGGGCCCACTTGACGATTGTTGCCAACAACAAAAAAGGAGAACTTGGGAGGAAGAGATAGTGCTGATGATTCTCTTGGAGAAGGGGATCATGCTGACTTTCCTGGTAAGAATTTGGCTGTTCTCATTGTCAGAGAAGCTTGGGACCTTGTTGTTGCTGAGGATGGCTGCGGTTCACTTTGGGTGAGTTCTGGTCCTTACTTTGAGCATGGCTTCCTGGCTCCAGTACAGATTCCTCAGCCTGCTGGCACAGGTCCTTCATCCCGCTGGCACAGACTTTCTACCTTCCACCACAGACCTTTGGGCCTTCCCAGCACAGATCCATGAAACAGACTTGCATAAGACATTGTCATAGGCTCCAGGCCTCCAGTTGGACTCATGGGGGCATTGTCATGGGCTCTAGGTCTTCAGCTGGACTCATGCAGGACATCGTCATGGGATTCAGGCCCTCAACTGGATTCTTTGGGTCATTAGTGTGTGAGCAGATTTCCTGCACTCTTTTGTATTTGACTCTTTGGGTGACTATTATAAAATAATCCTATAAATTATATGCCCTGTATTAAATTGTTTCCCTCACAAACCCTGACTACTACAACCAGAATAGTTGGCTTATGAATGAGTGGTTTTGATTATTAGTTGGAAGCAATTTTATCACTGACTCTATTGAGTAAGAAGAAGCAAATTTTCATCATGAGCAGTTGTGGTATTTGTGACACAGATAAGCATAGAGCCTAGCAGAATTTAAGGTGTCACAGTTGTCTTATGGCAACACTCTTTCTCCATAGTTATTCACGGTAACAGTATGGTATTGTGGATCCTGTGTTCTGTTCTGTTCTATGAACTGTCTTCTTAGGAACTTTGAAATAGATTGTGACTCACAACATTGTCATAAATCCATTTAAGGCAAAATTGAACTCCAAAAGATATTAGAGTAGTAAAGTATTGCTTGACAGGGCTTTAGAAAGTAAACTCTAGTCCCTTAATGTACAGGTAAAGAAACTAAAAATTAAGTGATTTGTTCAGAATTACTTAGTTGTTTGGGGGAAGAGCTGGAACAAGGACCCAATGTTGCTAATTAGTAATTTTGAGAAAATTCTCCCTCCTGCTGTTTCCTAGTTCCCCCCAAGAAAGCAATTTATTTTTAAGAATCAAGATAATTAATTTTAAAGGAAATTCCATTAAGACCACTTATTTGGAATTCTGGTGTAGTGTAGTTATTGGGAAAATAAGTCCTGTCAGTTCACTACTTCAACTTTTGATGTCGTCCCACTTTCACTGAAATAAATGAAAAAGCAATAAATTATTACAGTCATCTTGTCTCTTTTTGTTATATGTGCATATCAAAAATATTAACCCATATGCTGCTTTAAGGATTGTTTTATTCATGACCTGAGTAAAATGCCACTTTATTATAGCATACATACCTGGTGAAAATAATTTCCCTGCTTCATATACACAATTCCTAGCCTTTTCCAGAAAGAATTGAGCTTGCCCATAAAACATAAAGTGTCATCCCTTAACCTAGGCTATTCTCCCTCTTTCTGGCAGAGCCATCATACCTTTCTCCACCAAACTCCAGAATTAGTCCTAGTGCATGTGCAGGACCATCTGTCTCCTTAACAGTGTCAGCACATACGAGCTGGTTGTTTACTCCTGGTATCTAGTCTCCCACCAGATCCTATCTTTTTGAGGGTCAGATTCAACTCTGCCATCCATAATCTAGTGTAAGAGGCCCATGTCTAGCCCTTACCATTGACTTTCCAAGTAGAGGTTCCCCCTTTTCTGAGACTAAAAGTGAAAATGCTCTTTCAGAGCATGCACACGTCTCCACCCACTTACCCACCTTTTGTCTGCATTTTCTCATCAAACTTCTAAAATGTGGGGCTGGGGATACAGCTCAGCAACACAAGCACTTGCCTGGCAAGTGCAAGGTCCTGAGTTTGATTCCCGGTATAAAACAACAAACAAAAAACCACTTCTAACATGTCCCCCTGAATCTTACTGTCTTTTAGGCAGCCAAGGTGATATTAGTGATTGTGTTACAGGTAACCCCTAATCTTCCCTTAGTGTAGAATAATGACTTCCCATCACTCTTCATATTCATTGTGTCCTCCTCCCGTGGTCATCAAGCCTTCCTCGCATGTTTTCCTCACCTATTTGCCTCCTTGAGCTCATGAACTTTACTATTACAGTAGTTGAGTGATCATTTCCCCAGGAAAACTTATTTCTGGCTAACTCAAGTCTCCTAGGTTAATTCCACGTTGTCAAGGCACCACACACATGTCTTTAACATTGTACATTATCAGCCTCTACTGGCCTGCAGGTTCCCTAAATTCATTTGTCCTGCTGCTTTGTTTACTGCTGGACCACATTGGCATAGGTCATTTTTGGTGAACCTGTGGCACACGTGCTGTACCAGGCTGTTATCATTGAAGCTCTGACAGGTTCAGAATCACTGGCATAGTTGCTCAGTTAATAATGTTAACAAGTGGGTTTATCAAGGAATAAGATAGAAACTTAAATTTCCTCCAGTTTTTTTTTTACATAATAATATTTCTCATGCAAATAAATAAGCACATGTCTATTTTTAAAAACTTTTATTAATTCAGACCCTTGGAGTTTGTTAAGATAAAATGTAGTGTATATAATGAGAAATGTTAAATTTTATGTGTACTGTTAGCTTTGAAAAAATTAGAAAATATATGATTCAACTTTATTTTTCATCAAATGTTTTTTCCTAAAAAAATTAGATTATCCTTAATACATGGAGTAAACTAATGACTACATTTATACAACATATAATGATGAAATTAGAGTAATTATCATGTCCATCTCTTCGAACATTTACTATTTCTCTGTGCTGGGAAACATGGTATTCTTTCTAGTTCAATTTAAAATATATAATAAATTGTGAGAATAGTCATCCTGCTGTGCTGTTCAACACTGTGAGTCATTCATGTCTACATGTATTTTAACCAGTTACTCCCTGTATCCCCCTTTTCTTAGCCCCAAAGGACTTGTATTAGAGTAGCCTGTGTTCTACTGTCTCCTTCTATGAAATCAAGCTTTTTAGTGTCCATGTCTGAGTGAAAACTCATATTTGTCTTTCTGGTCTGGCTTCATTTAACATAATGTCCTCTAGTTCCATCCATTCCGCTCCCTCACTTAAAGTTGAGAATATCAGAGGCCTAAATTAGGTGAGAGAATTGCTTGAAAATAAAAGCAGTTAAAAGTCACAACAAGAGTCAAAGTTTCCTGACTCTCAGGCCACATCTTGAATGCAAGTGTATTCCTGGCCTAGTAATGTCCCACCAGGGAACAACAGAACTCCTGGGTTCACAGAGGTATAATGATGCAATGGGTAGGGGTGTGGACTTTGAAGCCAGTCTGCCTGGGTTTCACTACCAGCTCTGTTGTGTAGTAGCAATATGATCATGGGCAATTTGTTTAACATCTTTGCCTTATTTCTGTTGTTATATAATGGATATAATAATAGTAGTGACCTCATAAAGTTAAACAAGTTAATACATGGAAAGAGCTTGATAAATTTTAGCTTTAAAAAGTCTCATTGACATACCAAGGATTCTGTAATTTCTTATGTATTGAGTAAAATCAATGTTGTTAATTTTCTCTTGTTTTCTTCCAGGGAAAAACACATGCAACTGGGAGGCCTTCTTAGGGTAGCAGAGGCTGGTCCTAGCAGATAAGGTTTCATGGCCTTCACTAGGTAGAGAAAGACATGTGATTACTTAGTCAAAACAAGTGCCAGGTTACAGACACTACTCCACTGAGATAACAAACCAGGGGTCTGAAAAATACAGAGTAGGGAAAAAAAAAATTTTTTTTGAATCTAAAACACTTAATATCAAAAAAATTACAACAGAGAGCAAAAGACTATTTAATGGTAAAATCAGCTTGATCTTCTAAAGTGAACTTTTTTTAATGTAAAACACTTTTTCCTTAGGTGTAAGCGTTTGGGATGCTATCTCAGGTCCTAGGTGGTACCCTTTGTAAGTACAATTTCTCCACGGGCTTTGAGCATTGTAGTTTCTATGGCTACTACTTCTATTTGCTGTTCTATATCCAGAAGAAAACTACTTTACATGTACATCTGTGACTTCAACATGAGGGAGACAAAGCCCTTTGTGTTTCCCATTCTAAATCTCACAGAAACCTTACAAAGTCATTTTATGCAATAACTTGACTAGCTTCATGTGCGAGTGTTTGTTTTCAAGTAAGGAATAATGAGACTAAGGACTTTATTACCAGTCTTATCGTTAGTTAGTACTGACAACTTAATTTTGGTCTCTTTCTGCCAAGGAAATGCCATAATGAGCCTGACTCAATGAGGTATCAGATACAAAAATTAGGAAAGGCTTTTGGCAGCTGGGCTTGTAAAAGGTAGCAAGAGAAAAGTTACTCTCATGCCTGCTGCTCTATCTGTTAGTAAGGATTTATAAAGTAAGTGATGGCAAGTGCTGCAGTGTGATCATTCTAGGTGAGATGGTAGGCTGATATCCAGGGCGTTGTGATTCACGATCACTTTCACAGTTGAAGCAAGGAACTTTGAAGCAAATGTTCTGCATTTCTTTGCTGAAACAATTAGTAGTTTTGGTGCCTGCCATAAACAGCTCAGTATGGCTTGACGCTTAGGAAGTACCTCCACCAGTCTAATCAACTACTCTTACTATAGTTTAACCAAAAGGAAATATTTAATTCAGTGTATTATCTGTCTGTGTATAGCTGTTTACATTTGCCAAAGATTTAGTGGAGCAGAAATCATGACTTTAGAAATGATCTTATAGCTGCGCAAGGTCATGAGTTTGATCCCTGGTGCCAAACAAACAAGCGAAGTAGAGAAAAAAAGAAATGGTCTTATAATACTCTTGAGAACTATGTATTTCCTTAATTGAGGGGATGCATCATAAAAACTCAGAGATATGGAAGAATCATTGTCTTTGATGGCTTTTAAAATGGTGGACTGAGTTTCTGAGTACACTTAGAAATATGGCATAATAATTACAACTACAGTACTTGTATCTTTTGAGAACACAGTGATATAAAAGATGTTTGGAGACCATATATTTTATGATTCCATTTATATGAAACCAATAGAAAAAGCAAAATTATAGACAGGAAATGTTTATCAAGTACCAGGGATGGGAACAAAGGTTAATTGCAAATGGGTATAAAGGAGTTCTATAGGGTGATAGAAATATGCCAGAGTTGAATGGTAGAGGTGGTTGCACAGTTGTATTAAATTTGCTAAAACTCATCAAGTCTACTTACATCTCAACAAAATTTTAATACATTCATGACAGGGCCATAATTTTTATGTCTCACTTCCAGATGGCTTGAACCACCAGTGGTCTATGCATGATTATCCCATGCATGAATGTACCACTTCTACCTCTTCTACCAGCTGTGCATGGACCACCAGTTGTTCAAGCCAGCAGGAACATATTAAAACCATTTCCTTTTTGGGAACAGACAGATTTACTGGTTATGTATGGAGATTAGCTAACCTGTCTGATCTTCAGAGTCCTCATGCAAAATAGAAATAATGATATCTAGCCCTTGGTTACTGGGAAAATTAAATGGAATAACGTATGCAAAGAGCTTCCTACATTACAGGTGTTTAGTGTGTGATAAGCCCTTCCTTCACTGGGTGTTTGATTGCATGCACTTGCCACCAGATGCCTCTGCTGTGTCGTTTCATAGGGTGGGAGAAGCTGTGGTTTCTTCTGACTTTTTTCCTTAGAACTTGGTTCTGGTGCTTCACTAATTACTTTCCCATTTTTCTTCCTTTTTTTTACTTGTCAAGCATCTTTCTAAAGCACCTTCGCTATACTTGCAAGGTACTTTGCTGTGCTTTGACACATGCTGTTCTTTCTGCCTGCAACTTTGTTCTTGGCCCTTTCCACTGAACTAATCTTTAATCATTCTTTTGCTTGTTTTTTTTTTTAATTTTAAAATTCTATATTCTTTCAAACAGAAGGCCAGAAAATAAAAAATAAAGTTCAGTCTTACTTTTTTTTTTTTTTTTTTTTTGTACTGGGAATCAAACTCAGGGCCTTGCACTGGCCAGGCAGGCACTGTGCTACTGAGCTAAATCCCCAGCCCTCAGCCTTATCATAACGTTGTGCCATATTTACTTCACAACTTTTTGTTTATTTATTTTTTTATTTAAGAGAAAAAAGACAAATATAAGAAAGACAAAAGGCAAAAGAGACAAACTACAACAGCAAATCCTCAACAGTAACATTATAGGTTTACAAAACAAGATGATAGGAACTTGACAGTGGTTACAATATTGGGTATCGTTACCTTCAACACAGTTGTTTACATTAACAGATACAGACATGTAAAATTGATCCAATCATATGAGTATTAACCGATCTTTCTCAATAACTAATACATTCAGCAGTATAGATATTTTAGTTATCTTACACATACGTATATACAGATTTATGTCTTTTTCCTTTTCCCTTCCTTCTTTTGTACTTTTCCCTTTCCCAATTACTTTTGCTCTTTGAGCAGTTTCTTACTATTACACAGTGTTTATTGTAGATTTTGGATCGTATATACTGTTTCAGTTTCTTACACTAGGGAAACAATACAGTATTTACACATGTGAGTTTAATTTATCTCATTTATGATTATGGTCTCAAGTCATGTCCATTTACATATCAAAGTCTCATTGCAGTCTTTCTTGATAGCTGAGTAGTTCTCCATTGTATAAAAATACCACATCTTTTTTATCCAGTCTTTGATTGATGGGCACTTGGGTTGTTTCCAAGATTTGGCTATTACAAATTGGGTTGCTATAAACATGGGTGCACAAATATCACTGGTATGATGTTTTCACTTCTTCTGGGAAAATGCCCAGAAGTGGGATGGCTGGGTCAAATGGGATCTCTAATCTTAGCTTTGTGAGGAGTCTCCACACTGCTTTCCTCAGTGGTTACACCAGTCTACACTCCCACCAACAGTGCAGAAGAGTTCCTTTTTCCCCACAGCCCCTCCAGCATTTTGTTATTGGTTGATTCATTAATTTTGGCCATTCTTTCTGGAGTGAGATGGAATCTCAGAGTTGTTTTAATTTGCATTTCCCAAATGACCATTGATGTTGAACATTTTTTCATATATTTATTTGCCATTTGTATTTCTTTCTCTGAGAAGTGTGTATTCATTTCAGATGCCCATTTTTGGATAGGGTCCTTGAATTTAAGGAACTGATTTCTTTTAATTCTGTATATCTTTTAGATAGAAGTCCTTTGTCTGATGGACAATGGGCTAAGATATTTTCCCAGTTCATGGGTTTTCTTTTCACTCTGTTGGAGATTTCCTTTGACATGCAAAAACTTTTTAGTAAGATGAGATCCCAGTTGTTGATTCTAGAAGTATTTCCCATGCAGTTTGATTTTTGTTCATGAACTCTCTGCCTACTCCTATGTCATCAAGATTTTTACCTACTTTGTCTTCCAGCAAGTTCAGTGTCTCTGTTTTAATATTCAGATCTTTGATCCATTTTGACTTTATTTTAGTGCATAGTGATAGATGTGGTTCTAGTTTCAGTTTACAGCATATGGAAAGCCAGTTTTTCCAGCACCATTTGTTAAAGAGGCTATGTGTCTTGGTTACTTTTCACTGGTTGCTGAGACAAAATACCTGACACCCAAAATTAGGGAAGGAAAGGTTTATTTAGCTTACAGCTTTTGGAGGTTTCAGTCCACAATCAGCTGGCTCCAAGGCAGGGTGGCATGGCACAGGAACAACACTTCAAGGCAGCAGCCAAGCAAAAGCATCCAGAGTAAAAGGGGGAACAGAGCAAGCCTTGTCTCCTCCTTTATATAGTACACAGGATCCCCCCCCCCCCCGGGGTGGGTGTAGCTTCCACAAACATCCTTGCCTTCCTTTGCATAGGTTGAGGTTGTTTACCAAGTAAGACCGCTGGCTCCCTGCTGAGTCTCTCAGCTAAATTTCTGACCTTCTCAAATTGACATAATGGCCAGGTAACTGCTTATGCTCTACACCCCAGGATGTAGAGCTGCTGCCTTACTTAATTAAGCTGCTAGACTTCTCAAGTTGACACAATGTATAAACCGTAGCACTATGTTTCTTCCAATGTACATATTTGGCCCCTTTGTCACAGATGAGGTGGCTGAGTGTGTTTGTAGTTGTGACTGTATCTTCTAATCTATTCCATTGATCTTCAGGTCTGTTTTGATTCCAGTATCATGCTGATTTTATCACAGTAGCTTTGTAATATAGTTTCAAGGCGGGACTTGTGATGCCTCTTGCCTTACCTTTGTTGCCCAGAATTGCCTTTGCAATTCTAGGTGTCTTCTGGTTTCAGATGAATTTCAGGAATGCTTTCTCTAGCTCTGTGAGGTAGGCAAGTGGTATTTTGATTGGGATTGCATTGAATCTGTATAACAATTTTGGGAGAATGGCCATTTTCACGATGTTTGTTCTTCCCATCCATGAGCAGGGAATATCTTTCCATTTTCTGAAGTCCTCTTCAATTTCCTTTTTCAGAGTAATGTATTTTTCACTGACTAGATCTTTTACTTCCTTTGTTAGATTGATTCCTAAGTATTTCATTTTTTGGATGTTATACTGAAGAGTGTGGTTTCCCTTATTTCTCTCTCAGTGACTTTGTTGTTTGTGTACACAAATGCTATTGATTTTTGAGTGCTCACCTTGTATCCAGGAACATTACTGAATTTGGTTATTATATCCAAAAGTCTTTCAATGGATTTTTGGGGGTCTTCTATGTAGAGTATCATATCATCTGCAAATAATGATAATTTTACTTCTTCCTTTCCTATCCTTATTCCCTTTATTTCTTTCTCTTGTCTAATTGCTCTGGCTAGTATTTCCAGAACTATATTGAATAGGAATGGTGATAATGGACATCCTTTTCGTGTTCCTGATTATAGGTTGAAAGTTTTCAGTTTTTCTCCATTTAGTAAGATGTTCATTGTTGGTTTATGATATATGGCTTTTATCAGGTTGAAGTAGAGACCATCTATTCCGATTTTCTGTAGGGTTTTTATCATGAATGAGTGTTGGATTTTGTCAAAATCTTTTTCTGCATCTATTGAGATGATCATGTGGTTCTTGTCCTTGGCCCTGTTGATATGGTGTATTACATTTATTGATTTGCATGTGTTGAACCATCCCTGCATTCCTGGGATGAATCCCACTTGATCATGGTGTATAATCTTTCTGATAACTTGCTGTATTCTATTAGCCAGTATTTTATTGAGGATTTTTGCATCTATGTTCATTAGGGAGATTGGCCTGTAACTTTCTTTTTTGGTTGAGTCTTTCTCTGGTTTTGGTATTAGGGTAATACTTGTTTCCAGGAATGAGTTAGGGAGACTTACTTCCCTTTCAATTTCATTGGAGAGTTTGAGGAGTGTTGGCATTAAGTCTTCCCTAAATTTCTGTTAGAATTCAGCGGTGAATCCACCAGGGCCTGGGCTTTTCTTTGTTGGTAGGGTCCTGATTACGTTTTCAATTTCATTAGCTGAAATTGGGTTATTCAGCAGCTTTACATCTTCTTGATTCAGCTTTGGTAATTCATAGGTTTCTAGGAATCTGTCCATTTCTTCTGTGTTATTGAATCTATGTGAGTAAAGGTTTTCAAAGTAAGTGTTCATGATCTTCTGCATTTCCACAGGGTCTGTAGTGATTTCACCCTTTTCATTTCCTATTGCATGAATCTGAGTTTTCTCTTCCCTCTTTTTGATAAGGTTGGCTAGGGGTTTGTCAACTTTATTTACTCTTTCAAAGAACCAACTCTTCGATTCATTAAATCTTTGTATTATTTTCTTAGTTTCAATTGCATTAATTTCTGCTCTGATCTTGATAATTTCCTCCCTTCTTTGGACTTTAGGCTTGACTTGCTCTTCTTTTTCTAGAAGTTTGAGGTGCAACATTAGGTTGTTTATGTGTGTTCTTTCCATTTTTCTGATGTGAGAATTTAGTGCTATAAATTTCCCTGTGAAGATTGCTTTCATTTTGTCCCACAGGTTCCCATAATTTGTATTTGCATTTTCATTCAATTGTAGATATTGTTTAATTTCTGCTTTTATTTATTCTGTTACCAGCTGGGTGTGGTGGCGCACACCTTTAATCCCAGCACTCGGAAGGCTGAGGTAGGAAGAGCGTTGTGAGTTCGAGGCCAGTTTGGGCTACAACATGAGCGCAAGGTTGACCTGAGCTACATAGTGCGACCCTGCCTCAAAAAACTAGGGCCAGGAGTTTGACTCAGTGGTTAAGCGCTTGTCTGGCAGGTGTGAGGTTGTGAGTTAGATCTCCGATGCTGCCAAAAAAAAAAAAAATTGATTCTGTGACCCATTGATAGTTTAGGAGAGTATTATTTAATTTCCATGTGTTTATGGGGTTCTTGTGGGGTTTTTTGTCATTCATTTCCAATTTTATTGTACTATGGTCAGATAATATGCATGGAATTATTTCAGTTCCTTTGCATTTACTTAAGCATGTTCTGTGAACCATTATATGATCTATTTTAGAGAATGACCCATGTGCAACTGAGTCTGATGTTGATGGGTGGAGCACTCGGTACACATCTACTAGGTCCATTTGTTTACAAGTTTGTTTCAGTTCTGTTATTTCTTTGCTGATTTTTTTGTTTGGTTGATCTGTCTCTCTGTGACAGTGAGGTGTTAAGGTCTCCCATTATAACTGTATTATTGTTTATTTGGTTTTTCATGTCTATTAAGAATTGTCTTACGTGGTTGGGTACTCCCTTATTCGGTGCATATATATTTATAATTGTAATCTCTTCCTCATGAAGTTTTCCCCTAACAAGTATGTGGTGACCTTTTTTATCTCTTTTGATCATTTTCCGTTTGAAGTTCACATTGTCTGCAAACAAAATAGCTACCCCTGCTTTTTTCTGGGTTCCTGTTTCATGGAGTATTGTTTCCCATCCTTTGATTTTTAGTCTATGAATTTCCTTTTGAGTGAAATGTGTTTCTTGTACACAGCATATTGTTGGATTTTGTTTCTTAACCCACTTTGCTAGTCTGTTTCTTTTTATTGTTAAGTTGAGACCATTTACATTGATTGATATAAGTGATATGTACTGGCTCATCCCTGTCATGATATCTTTCTGTGGTTGGTTTTCTACATTTTCTATTTAATTGTTAACCTGCTTAGTGGTTTCCTTTTGTTGTTGTTTTTAGGATTGTAGCTATCTTTGTGTCTTTCTAGAGTGTCTTTCAGTAGTCTTTGTAGTGTTGGTTTGGTGGCCATAAATTTCTTCAGTTGTTCTTTGTCATGGAAGTATCTTATTTCTCCATCAATTTTTAAACGTAGTTTTGCAGGATACATCAATCTGGATTGAAAGTTGTTTTCTTTCAGGATTTGAAATACTTCACTCCAAGCTCTTCTTGACTTAAAGGTTTGTGTTGAGAAGTCTGCCATGATTCTGATAGGCTTTCCTTCATAGGTGATCTGTTTCTTTTCTCTGACAGCTTTTAGTATTTTGCTCTTGTTTTGTATTTCTGGTATCCTAATTATTATATGTCTGGGTGAAGATTTATTTTGCTTATGGTTATTTGGGGTTCTGTATGCCTCACTTATGTGTATATCAGTTTCTCTTTCCATATTTGGAAAATTTTCTACTATTATTTCTGCAAATAGTCTTTGTAGGTCATTAGTATTAATCCCTGCTTTTTCATTGATGCCTATTAATTTATGTTGTTTCTCATGGAATCATCTTGTAGCTGTTGAATTGTTGTTTCCTTGTTCCTTGTTATTTTTAAGAGATCTTTTCTTTCATGATTGTAAGCTTTCTATGCTGTCTTCAAGGTCTGAGATTCTATCTTCAGCTTTATTCAAGCGGTTTTGCCAGCTTTCAATGGAATTTTTAGTTTCCTGAATATCCCTTTGAATCTTTTTCATGCATTCTAATTCTGTCTTATATTGTTCATTCCAAGTTTCCATCATTTTCTTATGTTCCTCTATTTTTTATCTTGATCTTCTTTAGATACACATAGCATTTCTTGCATAAAGATTGTCATTTCATTTTTTAGCTGAGAGATTATTTCTGATTTGAGTTTCTCTATAGCTTCATGGAATTTTTTCTTTACTTCAATTGCTATCATTTCAGAAAGTTCAGTCGTGTGACTCTCACTGTCTTCGATTTCAGTGTCTCTTGGGTTTGTTCTCACTGGGCTGGGGGATTGAGACTGCCTCTTGTTCTTTCATCTTGTCATTTTCTTCTGGGACCTGTGTGGCTGGGCAGGCAGCCTCCCAATGGATTGCACTGGAACACTGTGCTGGGTAGAGCTTCAGTCCTCTAGTATCCCTGTGGCTAGCCTGGGAACACCCCCAGATTATGGCGCTGGACCCTTGTGTTCTGTGGTGTCTGAGCTTGGCTGTGTGTTCCCCTGATGTACTTTGTTGTGTTGCTCTGGGACACTGGGCTGGACAAAGTTTGTATCGTCCCTGTAGCTAGCAGAGTCACACCCCTGGAGCTTGTGGCTGGGGCCTAGAACCTGGCTGTGTAGTGTTCAGAACCCCTGCAGGCATCAGAACCCCTGCAACCCAGGTGGCTAACAGTGATGCAGCCCTGGGGTGTGTCACTGGACCTTCCACCTGGCTGGGTGGAGTTGAGAATCTCCTGGACCCAGGCGGCTAGGTGGAGCACACTCTGGAGTGTGGCACCACCAGGACCTTGTGTCTGGCTGCGAGGAGTTCAGAGCCTCTGGAGCGCGGAGTAAGTCCAGGCGAGTCCCAGGCATATAGTGCTGGGGCCTTGCTCCTGGTTGGGCGGGGTTCGCAACCTCTAGGACCTGTAGCATGGCTGCACCCCTGAACAATGGAGCTTGCGTCTTGTACTCTAATGGGCAGGGCTCAAGTTCTCTAAGGCACTGCAGCTACGCTGGCTGCTCCCTGATGAGCAGCTCTGGGGTTCTGGGCTGGGCTGGGCTCAGAACCTCTGTGTCATGTGAGGCTGACTGGGCATTCCCCTGATGGATTGCGCTGAGAGCTGGGTTGGGTAGAGCTCGATCCTCTGTGCAGCTAGTGAGGCTACAGTCCCGGAGTGTGTTGCTGGACCCTCCACCTTACTGGGTGGGGGTCAGAATCTTTGGGACCCAGGTGGCTAGGCAGAGCACACCCCGGAGTGTGGCACCACCAGGACCTTGCATCTGGCTGTGAGGGGTTCAGAGCCTCTGGAGCCCACAACTTTTTGTTTAGATATGTCTGTGAGTTAGTACACTTTTTTGTTTTTTGAGATGAGATGTGGCAGAATAGGGACTGGATTCAAACTGTGATTTCTGAGGTGGGCTATATAGTCAATTATAGCAATCATTGTTTGAATTTTAGATTTGGTTTATTCAGCAAAATCTTCATTTTTGTTAACAGCGGTCTCCTGTTTATTTTTAAATCAATTTTATTCATAACACAGTCAATAATTGAGTGATAATTTTCTACAAGTTCATTGGTGGGGAAGAGGTAGAGACATTATATATAGTTGATAGCACTATCCAATGCTGTAAGATTGAAATTTTTCTTCAAATAGATGTGTTTTCTATGGCACTGCCCCAATACAGTGGATTTCTTTCAGGATTTTCATTTTTGAAGCAGAAAGTTACTGCAGTGAGTCCCTCTAAAAATATTTAAATGTATTGGTTAGTGTTTTAGCCTGGAAAGATTAAGAAAACCAAATAGAAGACATGGGACACTGTAAGTGCTTTTCAGATGATGAGCTCTTTCTCTCTTGTTCTCTCATCCTCCTTGTTAAATAAAATGTCCACTGGACAATCCTCTTGGATTATCCTTTCCTTTTTTCAGTATTCTCTTCTGTCGCTTTAATGCATCATGTTGTTTAAAGGATTCATGGCTTGCTTGGCTTCAGCTCTACATATCTTGTTCTCATCACAATCCCACAGCCTGTGTTTAGCCATAGCACTTGTTACATAGCTTGGCTATTTAAATTGTGTGTTTTCTGTGGGCAGCTTTAATTCTCTGTGGGATGAGTTTCCTAGCATTCACATATTTAGCTACAGCCTCACATTTCCCAGGTAATAGACCTGGCTGTGGTTCTAATGTAAATCTGAGGGGTTTTAGGCTTTGATTGATCCTTCCAAGGGTCCTCCAGAGACTCCAGCTGGAAATCCTTGGAGCTTAAGTCTTTGTTCTATTTTTCTTAGGCATTTTTTTCTTAGATCCCTTGAACCACAGTTATTTTCCCTCCTTTTCTTACCTCTCCCTATTCATCTGTATTCCCAGTACCTATTTCAGAATTAAGAGTCACTGTTTGGCTTTTCTTTTGATTATTTCTTCATCCTCTTTCTTGAACCTTTCTGCTGAGCAGTGAATAACAACTGCTTCTTTTTCCTCTGCCTCCCCCTCCTCCTGATGTGCAGTTGAAATAGCCATCTTGGTTCTCCATTGGTGTGTGGTCATCCAAATATACCCTGGGATCTTGCGGAGAGGCCCCCATATGTTAGGAATTCTTACTGCTCTGGTTTTATCTCTCATCAGAGGTCTTCTTGTCTCAATGATTAGCCGCACCTTGTCACCAGTGTAGGGACTGGATGGCCATTGTCACAGACAAGGAAAAGTCAGAAGAGAAGCCCAGAACCCAGAAGGCTGTCCTTGTTTTCAGAGTAGGGAGGTGTAGGGGTTGTTTCCTGTGCCAAGTACAATTGAGAGTATGGATGAAATGCAGGTGGTAGAGACTATTAACTTACAAAGTTGACTCAAGAAGTAGAGGTATGAATGGGTACAAAATCAGTAACACTATGGGAGCCATAATGTAGTATCTTCTAAAAATAAAAATTGAAAAAAAAGTAGCAACTACTGACCCAGATAGTTTTATGGGTGAGATTATGGTGAATACTTATTCCCAATGATTGATGTTTCCTTCTATGTAGAATGAAGTGTATTAGTTTAACATAACTGGACTCTTTAAAATTAAACATTTACTATAGTTTTCAGCATCCCTTGTACATCTAGGGGAGTCTGAGTAACATGTCCAGTTAAGAGTTCATGAGAAAGTCCTGAGTGTATCTGCATCATTCCTCCTTTTGCTTGCTTCACAGAGAATGTGTGATTTTAGCAGCAAAGTCTTTGCTCTGGCAGGGTGGACCTCAGGGTCGGGGGCCGAGGTACTGAGTGCACAGTCTGTACAAGTCTGAGGACACTCTTAACAAGCTTACGGCTGCTGCTTCTTGAGTGGCATGATGTCTTTTGTGTTTTGCAATCTGATCTAGGACCTTACATGGCATTTATTTGTTGGTTGTGCTTGGTCCCCTGCAGTCCTAACAGTTCCCCTCTCTCTCTTCTTGACTTTCATAACCTTGATATTTTTGAAGCATATATAGTATATCATTTTATCAGAGTCTGTTGATGGTGACTTGCTCGATGCTTTCTCTGGATTGTTCTGAGCCTGTGCATGATTGTGAGGATGGCATGAGCTGACACTGTGTCCCTCTCCCTGCATAATTTCACCAGTCTTATGGGTTGATGTTTCTTGGCACTACTGATGCTGACTATGGCCCCTTGGTTAAGGTGCTTTCTGTCAAGTGTCTTCCCTGTAAAATCACTGTTTTCCTTTTGAAACTAATAAATACCTTGGGGGTAATTATTGTAAAATGATGAGAACTTTATTTCCTCTCAAACCATCATCTGATTTTAGCATTTGTTGGTAGAACTTTTCTCTAAGCGCTGTTAACTCTGATTGTTGCTTGGAATAATTGTGTTTCACATGTTTTGGGCCCCAATTAACTGCTTCTCCAGTTTCTTATTTCTGCTGTAATTGCTGAGTCCAGATCTTTCTCTTTCTCTTTTATCTTTAGTGAGTTCATTAATTTATGATTGTATAGCATATATATCATTTATAGTAAAAATACATAGTATTTATTATTTAGCTAGCCTTTAATTCCTGAAATGAAAATATACTTGGATACAGTGTGTTTCCTATATATGCTGTTGCATTCAATTGTTATGTACTTTATTAAGGATTTTTCATCTTTTCTTGAGAGTCTGGTGTATATTTTGAAGGATTTTTAATAACATTTTGCTTCCCGGTTATTCTTTCTTTGGAGGATTAACTGAGAAATTTACTTTTTTTTTTCTTTTGGTGTTCTAACATAATTTTAATATCATAGGAATTACCTGCATTCTGAATTTTGATGGAGTTTTCTTGCTAAATGATTCAAGCTTGAAGATATTTTAGAGGGAAGGTATTTTTACCTGCTCTTTAATCCTTCACCCCCACACCCCCACTTATTTACTTATGCTATCTGTGCCACTCAGATTTTTCTGAATCAATTTTGGTAATTTATATGTACTATATAACCACCAATTTCATCTGGATTTTCATATTTTTATGTCATATATCTTTGCAATTTTAAAATACCATTTTGATTTTATTTATAACCCTTTCTCATTGACTATAGTAATCTTCTGACTGGTCTCTCTACATCCTCTAGTGATCCTTTCTCTGCTTACCTACTTCATCTTTTATCATTCCTTACTGCATCAACCAGTGGATAAAAGAGAGCTAGAAAACCCTAACTGACCAAGTCCACTGATCAGAGTAAAATACTGATGTAGTGAAGTGATTGTGGTCTCTTCCTAGATTTGTACTATGAGTCACAGCTTTGATATGTACAAAAGAACCCTGGCCCATTTTACGGTATTTATAGTTATAATTATTTTACTTTTCATTGCTAGCTCTCCCATATGTACTGCCCTTCACTGCTTGCTGCTCTACCACACCCTAAAGCTGCCCCTTCTTGCCTCTGTATGTCACCTCAGTACTGGGAAAGGAAATGAGAATGCCTTGTACAGATTTTATTGGGATCCCAGCATCACAGAAAACTGCAGCACCTGGTGATGCGATAGGAATCCATAATTCTACAGACCCTCACTGGTAACCTTCACTAAACAAGCCACTAAGAAGCTAGTCCAGTCCTACTCAGAAGTCACTTCTTTAGAGAAAAAGTTGCCCCTATTGCCCTTTTCACTCAGGAAATTTGGAAACACTGTTCTGGGACAAAGGACAAAGACCCAAAATCTTTCAATGATATCACATGATGTATAAGAAATAACGAATTACCCACATTTACCAAAAGACAATTAAAAGCTAAAACTGGAATAGTGAACAGATTAAACAAATGAAAAGTTTAGTTATTGCCTGGGATAAAATGTCACTGCCAGTATGGGGTTTGAAGCTTAAGGGGTTGGACTTTTGCAGAAAGCAGAAACAGACTCTTCCATCACACCTGTATCTGTATAGGTACCTGGGTGGCCCAGATCAGTAGTGCCATTTGGATCCATTTAGAAGTAGACATAAATCTCCAGTTAAGCTTGGAAAGATTAAATTTAATCAAGCATGATTTATAATAAGATATTAATAAATATAGCACAATTGAAAGAAAACAAAAACAATACATGAGGTAAAAACAGTCTAAATGTCCATTAGTGGATGAGTAGATAAATAAGAGTGATGAGCTGACACATGCTATAACTTGGACAAACCCCAAAATATCATGCTAAGTGAAGGGTCACATAGTATGCAATTCCATTAATGTGAAATACCAGAATAGACAAGTCCATTGACAGTAGATTACTAATTTCTTGGCTCTGGGGGGATGAGGATTAGGGAATGATTACTTTAATGAATAAAAGGTGTTCTTTTTTGGTTAATGAAAATATTGTAGAACTAGATAGTGGTGATGGTTACACATCACTGTAAATGAACTAAATGCTGCTGAGTTGTACGCTTTAAAAAATTAAATGTTGACTTTTATGTTGCATGAATGTTACCATAGTGAAAAATATTCACAGATGCTAAGAAATTAGAAAGTAGGTAAGTCAAAAAATTGTGTATTAAGATAAAAGATCATGAAAATAACCTGTCACTTTTGTGGTTTTAAAAATGAGAATTAAAATCATGGGCAACATGAATATGTGAGTTGAGAAAAAGAGAATTAAAGCATTTTAAGGTCCCTATGAAACTCTGAGCTTCATTTGCTTTCAGGTACTTTGGACTGTGATCCACTGAAAGATTTTACGTTGTGTCCCAATGTGGACAGATATGCACAAGATTGAATTAAAAATTTTGTAAAATAATACTTGTCATAATTATGTGTGTCATCCACTGATACTTTCTAATCTAATTTCATTTTTTGAAATGTTGATTGTAGCCACTGAGTTGATCTTATAACTCACCAATAGACTGTAATCCTTAGCTTGGAAAACGTTGGTATAAAGAGCCTGTGGTGGTGTCCAATAAAGAAGTGAGCAAGATGAGAAAATAGGGCAAAGTTCAGCCATTCAATGTTTGCTATAATTCTGTGTGAGTACATAAACATGAATGGTGAATTGGCTATATTTTCAGACATCTTTTGAGGATATCATCCTGTTCCAATACTGTAATCTTGCTGGGACAAAAGCATATCTCTATGAGTATACCAGAAACCTTTTAAACAAAGGTTTACCAAGATGAAGTTCTCTTAAATTACTTAAGATGGATGAAGACAATGGAAAACACTTCAGATTTATGTACATTGTAGTATAATCTATCTGAGTTTGAAGAAATCAAATCTGAGTTGTGGGTTGTCTTACCCCTTCACACCTTCACATCATCTCATTTCTTTTGTTGTAGTTCCCTCATTTGTAAAAGTAAAGGGAATTTTGAGTTCCTTTCCAAAAAGAAAAAAAAAATCTGTAATTTATTGTAAGCCTACACAGAGCACTGATTTCTTTCTTACTGTCTCCCTTTCTCTCTCTTTCACACACAGTCACACAGTCACATACAATGCATTAAGAGAAGGAAACAATGTATTCTCCTATTGAAATACACAGTATAGACATTAGTTTGTTTTAATATAGGAAGTGATGAGTAGGATGGTTCTTTATCATGTTTGTTATATATTTTCAGATACATTATTTTTATTCGTAAGATACTTGTACTTTAGTTGTCTTTTTTTGTTAGTTGCTGACTGGGTGTAGTATATTACTTGCTGTGTCTTTAGGAATATTGCCAAATTAAAGGGAATTATACTGGTCTAGGCCTGTACTGTTAAACATGTCCATACTCCATGATAACAATATGGCTCATGTTTAAATTCTTGTTCCAACTGCTGCCAAGTACCTCAATGAATGATATTTGGTAACTTTTGTTTATACTTAAGATATAAATATCTGTATTTCCCACCACAATTAATTGCTTATGTTAGCCAGTCATATAACCATCCATGCTGTAGAATGAGATGTGACTCAGAGATTTGATGTTTTCAATTTACCGCAGTCTGGGAAAATTCCTGTGAGATGAAAGAGTGGAAAAGATTCTCTGCTCCAATTGTACTGGGATGAATTTAGTTCCCTAAATGCCTTTTGGTCATTTTTGGCTTTTTATAGACTTTTTTTGTGGAAAAATTCAAACATAGATACACAGAATGCTAGTATAATGAACCTGACTTATTCATTTCTCAATTTAAATAGTATCATTATTCTGCCATTCTTGTTTCCTCTATACTGTCCAATCCCCAAACCCTATACTTATTATGATTTTTATAATTTAAGGTAAAATATACATTCATTAACATACACATATTTTAGTTGAATAATTTTAGCAGCTGGATACACCTGTGTACCTATGTGAGAAAGAGCCCTACTTAACCCTCTATAGGCAACCACTGATTTGTTTTCACCATATATTGGTTTTACCTGTTCTAGACCTTCATATTAGCGGAGCATACAATATATGCTCTTTTGTATCTTGTTATTTTTCTCAGCATTGTTTCTTTCATATTTTTGTATGCATCAATTATAATAATTCATTCCTTTTTTATTGCTGAGTGATGAAATACCACATCTTGTTTACCAGTTCTTATTGTTGGACATTTAGTTTTTAACTGCTGTGGATAAAGCTTCTGTGTGCATTTTTTTTTAATCTTTTTGAGACAGTGTTTCACAATGCAGTTTAGACTGGCCTTGAACTCATTTTGTAGCCCAAGTTGGCCTTGAACTCACAGTGATCCCCCTGCCTCAGCCTCTCAAATGCTGGGATTATAGGTGTGTGCACCACCACACCTGGCTCGGCATTGCACAAATTCCTTTGTAAACATATTTTTACTTATCTTGGATGATAATTAAGCTCAACTGTCAACTTGATTGGTTTTAGGAGCTGTATCAGTTAGGGTTTACTAGAGAAACAGATGTAACACCAAATATACAAGGGTATAAGAAATAACAAGATTGGCTTACAAAGGTCAGCCACAAGGTTGAATAAGGGAGCGTGCAGAGCGTGTCTGCAAGCTGGAGGGGGAAGGGTCCAGCCCAAGGGCTGGAGCTTACTGCAGTGTCCTATGCAAGTCCATATCAGAAGTCCGATGGATCTATGATGGAACACTGAAGAATCTACGACGGAAGGCCGAAGAGTCTACGACGAAGACTGAGGAGTCTACAACGAAGACTGGAGAGTCTACGACGAAGACTGGAGTCTACGACGAAGGCTGAAGAGTCTACGACGAAGCTGAACAGTCTGTGCCAGAAGCCAGGCGACGATGTCCAAGCTGAAAGCAAAGACTGGAGCTCCTCCGAAGAAGCAGCCAGTCCCTTCTCATTCACCTTTTTATAGTATGCAGGCTGCTCCCCTGGGGTGGGTGTGGCTTCACAAACATCCTTGCCTTCCTTTGGACAAAATGAGGATGTTTACAAAGTAAGACCCCTGGCTCCCTCCCAAGTCTTTCAGTTAAACTTCTGGCCTTCTCAAATTGTAACAATGACCAGGTACCTGTGCTTTACACCCCAGGATGTAGAGCTGCTGAGTTACTTAATTAAGCTACTAGACTTCTCAAGTTGACACA
>RJWM01003507.1:0-57069 GCA_004363535.1 Dasyprocta punctata | reverse complement strand
AGCCATCTTTGGGTCATAGAGCATGACCTTACAGCCTAATGTGGTCTCTGACCTTTCTCTCCCTTGTGCTAACCTCATTTTCTGTGCTTCTTGACTACCATGAACTGAGCAGCTTTGTTATGCCATGCCCTTGTGCTATGATGTTCCTCCTTGGGGCCCAACTTAGCATGGACTGAACCCTCAGAAACCATGAAGCAAATAAATCTCTCCTTTAAGTTGTGATTGTTGGGTAATTTGTCTCAACAATAGGAAACTGACCAGTGCAGTTACCTAGGATTGCTTATTGCTGGATCAGAAGGTAGGTGTGTATTTAACTTTATAAGAAACTGAAAAAAATCTGATATCTTCTGCTTCCATCAGCAATACATGTGAGTTCTAATTTTTTCATATTCTTTCAAATACTTGATATGGTCAGTCTTAAATTTTAGCTATTTAGTGGGCATGAAGTAGTATAATATCAGGAAAATCACTACTTCATATATAATTTAGATTATTTAAACTCAGCTTTTTTATTTACAAAAATAAAATTAAGAAGTTTAAGGAGCTTGTATATTTGAAAGAGCTTTGTAAAATATATAAAAGTTTGATCAATACAAGATACTATTTAGATTGGCATAAGCTGCGGGACAAGATGCTCAGCATACTGCTTGTGCTCCAGGTATAAAATACAAAATGAAACAGATGAGGCTAGGAAATAAAATATATTACTTTTTAAACTACTTCCTTCTCATTGTTTTCTTCCTTAACAGTTTAAATATAAGATAGCTAATTGGTATGCCATGATTAAGACTTACAATCTTTCATGCTAGTATTACACTTACTAGGTGTCCAGTAAATGTGGTTGTCCAGTGAAGTATTCATAGTTACACATTTATCATAAGTGCATGAATATAATTCTTGTTGATTCTATTTAAAGAAAGTATAGTTTCCTTGAAGAGACATAATAATTGATAAGTCTTTGGGCATGATCTACCTTTAACCTGGTACAGTGCAAGCAATGCTGCACAAGCACCTGGCCACCTCTGCTACTTCCAACAGTTATAATCTTTCCCATACCTTCATAATTAAATTACATTGTCAACTAAAACCACAGCAGCCATGTAAAGGTATTTCATTTGAAGCAAAATAGGCCATTTTTAGTGGTTTTTTTTCTTTTGGTAAATTCCATTGATGAGTACTTTTTTGTCTTCATTACTTTATCAAATGAAACCCTTGTACTGAAGTTAAAATATAAGGATGTCAGTTTCAAAGCTACAGGAGAACCAGGGTTCTAGAATCTATACTGACCACTGTCTGTCTCTATAGATCTGGCTTTGTCTTCCAGTTTAGAAAATACAAATAACTCAAGTCTCAGATGGTCATTCAATTTGACGTTGAGAGGTACAGAAAGCTTGTAAGGCTGGCATTCAGGTCGATGTTAGGCATCCATAAAATCTAAAGAGAAAGTACTCTGTGGGCCTTATATATAAAGGATAGCAAACATTTTAGCTTCATAGTTCCTTTTCAAGGGATAATCCTTAATCACTATCACCTATAAAAACAATAATAAAATGATTAAAATTTACAGCATGAGAAAAAGCTATTATTTCAGTGAATACTTAGGAATTAAGGAGAAGTATGCAAGGACTCTTCTTGGAAAGAAAGGGGTTACAGTTTACCCTTTTCATTTCTAGCAGTGTTCAATTGCCTGCTGTTTGGTTTTCTTCCACTAAGATGAAATTTTAATCGTGTGTTTATAATCAGTTATGCCTCTTAAGTAGGTTAATTTAGGGTCCCATGCATACCTCCACAATTATTAACATTCTTATACATGTTGGTAGCTTTCTACTGCAAATGCCTGTATGTCACTGGATGTGGTGGTGCATGCCTGTAATTCCAGCATGTGAGAGGCTGAGGCAGGAGGATCCTGCAAGTTCAAGATAAGCCAGAGCTACAAAGTGAGTTCAAAGCCAGCCTGAACTGCACAGCAAAACTCTTATCTCAAAAAGAAAACAACAACAACAACAACAAAAAAACCTGATCAAGAAGGTGAAAGCTCAGAACAGTCTGATGAGAGGCAACAAAATCAAGGAATTGATAAAAAATCTACAAGCTAAGAAGAGCCCAGGGCTCAATAGATTCACCACTAAATTGTATAAGAACTTCAGGGAAGATCTAGTGCCAAAATGCCTCAAACTCTTGAATGAAATTAAAAAGGAAAGACTGCTTCCAAACTCTTTCCTAGAAGGAAACATTTCTTTAATTACCAAACCAAAGACTTAACTGAAAAAGACTACCACAGGCCAGTCTCTGTAACACATTTCTGCAGGCTTTCCTCCACTGACATATGACTTTCTTACTGGGCGGCTTGTACCACTGGTGATATAAGTTGTACAGTCGTGCACTTCCACTGGTGCTTCAAACAACATGGCAGTGAGATATATCAATTATAGCCCTATTGTCAACATGTTACAGAACATAGATGCAAAAATTCTCAACAAGATAATGGCAAACAGATGGTAACAAATTGGTAAAAATAAAAGATTATACATCATGACCAAGTAGGCTTCATCTCAGGAATATAAGGTTGGTTCAACATGAACCAAATGAAGCATTTAGAACAATTCGACCCCCTATAGTACATTAGACCTCCCTAAATCAAGACTGATATTTTAAAGCAATTGTTAAGATTTTTTTCCCATAGGTAAATGGAGAAACTTGATTCAACTAATTGAAAACCAATCAGTAATCTATAAGTAGCCAAAACACACTTCAAGGTCTTTAACTAAGTATAAACTTTCTGCCTATGCTGATGAATCATGTAACCATAGAAACTGTGTAACCATGGAAACACCTGTCGATCTCATTCTTGTTATCTAAACTTTCAACCCTTACCAAAAAGAAAGTATAAATTATTCTGTTAGAGCTTGCAAAAGTAGTAGTAGTTAATAGTAATAGTAGAAAGAAGCAATAAATGAAGCAGATTCACACAGTCTCTGAGCTGTTTGTGTGTCTGTTCTCTACCCACAGACGCTCAGCCCACCTTTGGGGACTCTGTGGACCTAGCCCGGCTGGACCGTGGCAAATAGGTTCAGAAGGGCTTTATCTCATTCTGATTAAAAAAACCTCCTGCCAATAAACAAGTGGAAAAGCTGAAAGCCATTCTTATAAAATCAATCAAAAGGATGTTCACTGTCACTACTCCTGTTCAGTATATTACCTGAAACTTTAGCCTGAGGGATCAAGCAAGAGGAACGAATAAAAGGGATACATATAGGCAAGCAAGAAGTCAAACTATCATTATTCACACAAGACATGATCTTTTACATAGGAAATCCAACCAATTTCCCCCAGAAGACTCCCAGAACTAATAATTAAATTCAATAATGTAGGAGGATACCAAATGAATACACAAAAACCAATCCGCTTTCTGTATACCAATAATGAACTCACTGAGAAAGAGGTTAGGAAAACAATACCATTTGAAATAGGCTTAAGAAAAATGAAAAACTTAGGAACTAATCTAATCAAGAAATTGAAAGAACTCAAACATGAAAACTACAATATTCTGAAAAAGAAGATCAAAGAGGATGTTAGAAAGTATAAACACATCCATTGTTTCTGAATGGGCAAAACCAATAATTGTCAAAATGGCCATACTACCAAAATGATATAAGGAATGAACACAATCCCCAGGAAAATACCACAGCATTCCTCACAAAACTAGAAAATCAACTCTAACCTAGATTGGTGTACCCCACAAAACTGTTTCAAAATTGATGGAGAAATCAGATACTACAATGACAAAAGAACATCTGAAGAAATTTAATGTGACCAAACCAGCTGTTCAGAATTGCCTGAAGCATATATTAGAAGAAAAAAGTGAAGACCACAACCACAAGAACATCAATAGAAAGAACTGACCAGGTAATGCAAGTAATTTAACAGAGGAGAAATACAGGGAACCAACAACAAGAAAATAATAGGGGAAAGATATGCTAATATATCTCTGTTATAACCATTGATATAAATGATATTGATTCAACAATGAGAAGAAACAGATTGGCAGAATGGATCAAGAAGCAAAATCCAACAATATGCTGCATTGAAGAAACACATTTACCTCAAAAAGAAATTGATACACGGAAAGTCAAAAAATGGAAAACAATTCTCCATGTGATAGGATCCCAGAAAAAAAACAGGGGTAGCTATTCTATTCACAGATAATGTGAACTTCAAGCCAAGACTGATCAAAAGAGACAAAGAGAGTCACTATATACTTGTTAATGTTTTCTCTCCAAGAAGAAGAGAAAAGCATGAATATAAATGCACCAAATCCTGGTATACACAACTACATTCAACAAATACTGATGAACACGAAAAATCAAATAAGCACTAGCACAATTGTAATGGGGGACCTTAATACTTTAACAATTAAACAGATCAACCAGAGAAAAAGTCAACAACAACAACAAAAAACCCTGTGAACAAATGGATTTAGTAGATATCTATAGTGTTCCACTAAACAACATCAAAATACACAAACTTCTTAACTGCACATGGGTCATTCTCCAGGAGAGACCACATAATAGCCCATAGAAGATAATTAAGTAAATGCAAAGGAATTGAAATTATCCCAGGCATATTATCTGACCATAGTGCAAAGAAATTGGAAATTAAAGGTCAAAGAAACCACAAAAATTACATAAGCACGTGGAAATTAAACAACTTCTAAACAGTAGGTCACAGAGGAAATTAAATAAAAAACTAAAAGGTATCTACAATTAAATGAAAATGCTGATGTGGCTTGCCCGCAAGCCACAATCCTCAGGGTAGTACCTGGAGGGGGAATGGGAATGAAACAGGGACAGGAGGAGAGAGAAACGAGATAGGACGAACAATTCCGATCAAGTCTCTTTTATTAAAAGGTGTATATGGCATTTATAGAAGAGGGGGCGGAAGCTGTCATCCTGTGGGGAGTGTCATTTCCAGGTTAGGCTGGAGAGGATCATGGGAAATGTAGGCTGACGCACCAGATGCCCACTGGCGAGAGGGGCGGGGCGGCAGCTGTGAAGCTTTACTGCTCTCTACATGCTGATACAACATAACAGAAGTTATGACATGATGAAAGCAGTCATATGAGAGAAGTTTCTAGGGGTAAATTCTCATCTCAGGTAAACAGGACAAGCTCAAACTAGTAACTTAAGGTTGAACACAAACTCCTGCAAAAGGAGGGGCAAATCAAACTCAAAGCTCACATGAGAGAGGAAATGATAAAGATCAGAGCAGAAATTAATGCAACTGAACCTAATAAAACCATACAAAGAATCAATGAGTACAAGAGTGGAATGTTTGAAAGAATGAAATTAATAAACCTCTAGTCGAGCCGGGCGTGGTGGCGCACGCCTTTAATCCCAGCACTCGGGAGGCTGAGGTAGGCGGAGCGTTGTGAGTTCGAGGCCGGCTTGGGCTACAATGCGAGCACAAGGCTGGCCTGAGCTACACAGTGCGACCCTGCCTCAAAAAAATCAGGGCTGGGAGTTTGGCTCAGTGGCTTAAGCGCCTGCCCTGGCAGGTGTGAGGTCGTGAGTTCAATGCCCGGTGCCCCAAAAAAATAAAAATTAAAATTAAAAAATAAAAAATAAAAAATAAACCTCTAGTCAAACTTATCAACAAGAGGAAAGACTATGAGTCAAGCAGTTAGGAATGAAAAGGGTAAAATCATAATAGTTCCAGTGCAAATCCAGAAGATCCTAATACCTACATTAAGAACCTGTATTCTAATGAGATGGAAAATGCAGAAAAAATGAACAGAATCCTGGACATATACAAATGAAAAAAAAAACTAAGAAAGAAATAAATATTCTAAGTAACCTAATTATCAGTCAATAAAACTGAAAATGTCATTAAAAATCTACCAATAAAGACAAGCCCAGGCCCTGATGGATTCACTGTTGAATGCTACAAGAAATTTCAAAAAGAACTAATGCAAAAATTCTTTCATGAAATTGATAGAGAATCAATACTTCCAAAATCATTCCTGGAAGCAAGCATTACTCTGATACCTAAGCCAGAGAAGGACTCAACCAGCAAAGAAAATTACAGACCGATTTCCCTAATGATCATAGGTTAAAAAATCCTTAAAAAGACAAACAAAGTGCAACAAATCATCAAGAAAATTATACACCATGACCACATAGGATTCATCCCAGGGATGCAGAGATGTTTCAACATATGCAAATCAATAAATGTAACACACCATATTAACAGAACCAAAGAAAAAAAATGTGATCATCTCAATAGATGCAGACAAATAATTTTACAAAATATAACACTCTTTCATGATAAAAATCCTACAGAAAATTGGAATAGATACTCTAAGGTGCACTTGTCCTGGGGTCTTAGTCTTCTCATGGGTATTGAAAATGGAAGCTCTGTGATCACATATCCCACGTTAGTTCACTGAAATGCTCATTTCTCTCTCAGGCATGACACAGTGGAACTTCACTGCAGACTCTCAACTGCTCACGGAGGAGGGGAAGTGGGTGCACAGGAGGGACTCTCAAAGCCTAAGTAGCTCGTGACTCGTGCTATCTGAAGAGCTCCCTGAGGCATCTCCATCTGGGCTGATGTACCTTTGGGGGATCATGCAGAGCACTCCCACTGATGTCAGCTTCACTGAACCCCTTGGGCCCAGACACTGATCCTGGGGAACCCAGGTGATCTGGCCCAGGACTGCATTTCTGCAGACAAAGCTGACTCTAGGTCACAACGTGGCTAACACCTGCAGGCATTTGTGTCATTTTCTGTTCCTACTAAGGGCTCTTTCATATTAATTTAAACTCACCCTTCATGGGTTCCAGCTTAGAGGCAGGAATAGGTAGTCTGGTCCCCAAGGCAGTCAAGGAAGACTACCTGTGGTTCCATGATTCATGAGGCCATCCTTCTTGGAGGAAGAGGTGGGGGAGCTGGGCCAGCTGGGAAGACAAGGCCATAAGGGCAAGAAGTGTGCAATTTCGGGGAAAGTAGCTGAGCTCAGTTCCTTGAAAAGGCTCTTTGTGTCATGAGGATGACAATCAGGGTGGGCTTCCCAGTGGCAGTGACTGGGATATCAGGTTAGCAACAGTGAGAAGAGCAGAACTGAGACTGCAAATAGGACCTGGAGAATGAAATGCCTGGCAGGGGGCAGCCCATGCATGACAGCGGAGCCACCAGACATGGTTCCTGCAGCTGTGGCATAGCACATGACAAGACAGGAACCATAGGCATTGGGTACAGTCCTAGGGGCCAGTGATCCAGTGTCAGTGCACCCAGGAACCACAGATGTTATTACCTCTACACCATAAGCCTGAGAACTGGGGAATCCACAGCCCATGTTCCCCTGCCAGAACCAATGATCATTGTCTGCTTCAGGGCAGCAGCAGGCTCAGGGAGGCCAAGGGACTGAGTCCCATGGGTGGCATCTTCTGAATCTAGGACAGCATCGCTCTCTGCTTTGGGAGGGTTCCTCAATCCAATGAATGCCTCTGAATTCAGCTCTGAAATACAAGCACAGTTATAAGGACCCACTGTTATCTAGAGCCTTACTTTGCCACATGCTTCCATCCAAGAGGCTCATCAAATAAAGCCCTTGGACAAGTAAACCTAGGGAGAGATGGTATCTACAGAGACTGATACTAGCCTTGTTGTTGATGTTTCCTACATGAGCAGTAATGATTAGATTGCAGGGAGGCAAAGTACACCCAATTGAAGGTTATGCAAGAAAAGGAAAAATGTAACAAACCATACCTATTATGCACACAAGGATCAGGAAATTCTAATGAATATGTGATTTGATTTGGTGAGGAAAAAGGGAGAAAATGAAGAAAACTCAAAGTTCAGGGAGAACCTTGGGAGAGATGAATGAGGTCGCCCCATCATATAAAGATGCACTGTGGTGATCAGGAATAAGTCTAGTCTCCACACAGTGTGCACAAAGACTTTCAGAAATAGGGCTGGGACCCAGAAGTACACTGTCCCTGAAAACCTGCTGTACTCAGAGGGCAGAGTCACTGTGATCACATTGTGTCAAACCACCAGAATGATTCAGGTATTCAATTTCATTTTCAAAGCCATAATTATGCTGCTTGTAAGGAATCGGTTACTGTAAACATGGGAACTACAGATAGCATAAAATATCCGTGTGGGTCAGTTGTGTCAAAGCAGTAGGACACAGGTAAAATGCACTCGCTGTAGCTTGCATTTCATGTCCTCAGATACAGAAACTGAGATGTCAATATCTATGAAAATCCACTACTGGCCAGGGAGACTCCATGGCTTGCAGGCAGGGCCTGAGGCAGTCTGAACCCTAGATATCCAAGGACTCACATCATGCTACTAGAGAATTTCACTTCCAGTCTGGCCATGAGAAAGCACAGATGACCCTGTCTCCTCCCCCTGACCTCAACACCCTGGCAAGGCACACATAGATGGGAGCCTCTGACACTTCCTTCCTACCTGGCGAGAGCAGTCATTGCTTTCCAGCATCAGTGAGGGCTGCAAATCTCCATGGGGCAGAGGAAAGGATCAGGGTGGCTTTGTCAACTCCATGATCAAGGTGCTGACCCAGCTGCATTCCCACACAGTGGTTCTCAGAGATTCAGGAGTCCCCAGGCTCCTTGGACACAAGGTAGCGAAGTGGTCCACCAGAAAGCCCTTGGGGACAGGCTGCCAGGCAGGGAGCTGAAAGGAGAAGAGACTTTAGGACAAACTATTGCACTTTTCCCTTTGCTGAGCAACCATTTCTGATGGCGCTGCCTGTGGGGGGTACCACCGAGTAACCCAGGCACAGAGGGAGACATCATATGCATCAAGAGATGTGTCCATCAGAGGCAGTGCCCAGACAGGACTGACCAGAAAGGGAACAGTCATGCACCCAAGAGTGTGTGATTTTTCTGTGACAGATGAGGTCATGTCTAACGTTCCTTCCTCACAGCCACACTCCTCTCTCCTAGAGAGAAGGCTGCACAGAATGTGTGGGGCCCAGGACAGAGAGAGGGTGGCTCTCCCTACACAGGAAGAAAAGGATATGGAAAGACAGTGCCTCACAGCTTGGGCCAAGGAAAAGGGAGGGAGTGATTGTGGAACAGGCTGAAGGTCGTGGTCAATTTCCTGGGCTTGGAAGCTGGTGACATTGCTGTTGTCTCAGGTGCCCACCCACCTGTGCATCCAAGCAGTGCACTACATACAGGGGTGACAGCAATTAACAGCAGGCAGTGGAGGTGCCCATCCCTTAACCCAGTTGCTGTGGAATCTGGATTATGGGTCTCTGGGGGGATGCCAAGTGTGATCCTTACATTACTTGTCCCTCCCATGGGGCTCTGCCCCGCACTCCTGGAAATCACTCTCACTTCTACATGGATGGGAGTGGCTGTGTTTGGACAGAGGGCTAAGGAAAGGCTGCCAGAAGCTTTAGGTCAGTGCTTCAGCACTCAGGGGTGGCAGGGAAGTGGGGCCTGCTGCACACTGCTCAGTACCTCTTTCCTCCCCAGCATGTCCTCGTCCCACTGAGGTTTTTCCCTGTTTCTTTACAGTCTATTTTAGGTAACTGTCCTGCATCTTTCTCCTAGGTTAGACTCTCCTGACTGCATGGATTCACAGTCTCTCTGCACAGCCTTCTCTCTCGATCTGTAGCCACCATACCATCAAAGACCTCAGCAGGTTGCTTTTCTTCCTTCAGGTTCCTTTTTTTAATTTTTTGTATGGGATAGCCTGATCTCCAAATCCTCACCAAATGATTTTTTTGCCTCAGCTTCCTGAGAAGCTCAGCCGCACCATGCTTATCATCTAAACTCCTGTTCTCACCATGGCTGACAAACTCCTGTCCCTCTCTCATGGCTGACAAATTTCTCTATGCTGCTCACAAAATGACTGAAATCTCTCACCTTGCCTTGGTCACACTAATCCCTGGCCTCAGATGCTCATGAACAGCATCCACTGCTACCTCACACAGGATCACCGGACACCAGCTGCCCCTGCCCCGAGCCTGGCCAATTAGCAGGTATCATCACCATCCAGGTCACTGTCTCCCAGGGACATGGAGCCTGCTATGTCCTATACCTTTCCTCAAGACACAGTTTATTCATCGTCCATCACAAGTCTAGACGCTCAGCAAGATTCTGCCATAGGTGCCACTGAATTGAAAATTTAGATGTATTAAATCAGCAAACCTTGGTATTTAAGGCACTGTCAAGCAGGGGAAACAGGATGTGGGAGTTGGAGGGATTGAAAAGGGTGACATGCAAGGATCTCTAAGGACCTGGCACATCCTGCAGTTACTTATCAAATGTTATGTGAGACCAGCTCACTCACAACCTACCCCTCTGAAACATCCAGCTCTGGGGTCAGGAAAGCACTGGCTAATGGCCTACGCTGGGCATCCCGTACCCTTGTGTAACAGGTGTTACTTATTTAGACCCAGGAAGGCAGCAAAGAAGTCTGTTCCCTCTCCCTGAATTCCTTCAAAGAACTGAAGTTGGATAATCTCCTCATGCAGCTGCCTCACCAACATGAACTCTCTCTCTTTCCTCAAAGGTATCCACACCCCTGACCCCTGTGTCCTATATTATGCACTAGAACACTGCACCAGTGGAGCAAGTCCGTGGAGTCCTGTCCTCCCTCCTGGACCTCACACTTGAAAGGCAGCAGACTCACACTAATGGGACTTTGCAAGCAGCTGTGTGTCACGTTCAGCCTCTGATCTGTGTGGACCCCTCTTCCTGCCCCTTCTGGGGAGGGCTGCACAGCCAGGTCTCCCCATCCAGGTTCTCTGCAATGCAACAAACATCATCTTGTGCTTCCTTTTCATGCCTTTCAGAACCGACACAGAGGAGCTGAATTTGAGCCTGCCAGACCCAGGACTGGGATGACTGCCCAGGATGAGGGGCACCCAAAGGCTGCAACTGGGGCATAGTGCACTCCATGGCCTCCTGTTGGCTGAACAAAACAGTATGGGATGACATAGGTATCTTAGATAGTGAAAGAGGCTGTGGGTGCCAGGCTGCAGTTTGAGGATTGTGTGGTTACTGTGAAACAGTTAACTGAATCTGTGTGCTTGGAGGACTTTACAGAACCTCAAGGAGGTTAGAGCCTGAGGGGCACTGAGAGAAGACAGTGCTTTCATCCAAGGAGGGCAGACTGCCAAGGCTCAGATGCACATCCATGATACTGGCAGGCAGAGTCATGAGTGTTTATGTCCTGGCAGGGAACTGACACCTTTCATTGGCGAGACAACTAGAAGAGACAGAGATGTTGGCTGGGAGTGGAGGAACCATAACAACTCCAGTGAGCACACCAAGTGCAGCGGTATTTGCAGAGTAACTAAAGATCAAAGCACAGCATTCAGAAACAGCAATTAGCAAGAATACTGCAAGAGACAGCAGGTGTTCCAGCTTGAAAAAACAAAACTGTACAGATGAACAGATGCCTGCCAGGAGTGAGTGACAGTGATAGCTGTGATTTGTTACAGTCTCTTCAACTTGTCCCCACTGGATGTCCTGTGTCTGTCACTCTGAGTTTGCACTGGGTGCACAGAAATGGGGAGAGAATGCTTGCAGTTCTCTTAGTAAAGCAGGACTCACCAAAGGCCTGTGAAGAATGGGCCTTAGCCTCATCCAGCTGGACAGCAGTGGCACAGGGAGGCTGCTGGGTGTAACCTGCCTCATAGCCGCCAGGAAAAGTCTTGTGCTCTTCGTCCTGGTAGGCATGGAGGATGTCTTCCTCCTCCTTGTTGCACAAGCCATCTGCATTCACACTGTTGGGATAAAGAACAGGATTAAACCCAGCAAGATGGGACACAAGATTCCGAGGTGTTCTGAGAGAGATGTAAGGGAATGGTCACAGAGACAGAGCACACAAAATTCAAAGATCAATTCATCCTTTTAGGAGAGCAAAGAGCAGCTGCCTAGATGGCAGGGACAGGAGGAGATGCGTGGTGCACAGGATGGATGACAAGCTGATGAGGTTGAAGCCTCCAACACCACATGACACAACCACAACCCCAAGCACAGCCGGAGACCACATCAGGGCCCAACCTTCTCCCTGAATTGGATGACTTTTCTGTGTGGTCTCAGTAACTGTGGCTGAGAAAGGAGTGTGAAAGTTTTTGTAAAACCTAGGTCTCTTTGCATAGATACAAGAACTGAGAGATTTTTGATCTTCTTAGGTTTCTTAGTATGAAATCCCTGCCAATGAGCTAAGGTCAACAGTGCAGAGACAGATCCAAATCTCAGCCTTGATTTTTTCACACAGTGGAGGAGTGTGGATTCTGTGAGTTCAAAATATTGGTGAGGTTGATTAGGCCCACATGGGTACAGGTGAGTTCCATGGGGACATTACACACACTAATAGAACGGTGCTTCTCTTAACCTGGGGGAATGGACTCAGAGCACCAGGTTCAGTTTGCCTTTCTGCACGTGAAAGCTGTATTCTGTTCTCTTGTGGACACACCTCATGTTGTCTCATATGAGTCCCAGCCCTGACTATCCAGTTACCTGGGGGGCCAGGGATGGCTCTTTTTTTCCTTCTCCTGGAATCTCTGCAAACAACTTCACAAATGTACATTCAGGCACTGAGTAGCTCCTCAAACCCTATCACAGACACTGGAACCACTCTGGCACAGAAATGGAAATATAAACCATCAGGTTGAGGTTTGAAATACTTTCATTCTTAGTGAAGAATGATTTTTATTCAAACCCACTGTCTCCTACCACGTCACCCTTCTGAGCTTTAAAACCAGAAGGATGCAGCCTCCTCAAGACACAGCAAGGTTGCCTCAGGGACAAAGGGCACTGGGATGCTGTGAAGTCCTAGCTGTTTATTTATCCCTTGCATTCCCCCATTCCTGAATTTACCACAGCTTTAAAACAGTTGTCAAACTTGTTGCTATGTGACTATAGTGTTCTATTAGCTGGGGACTTTAATTAGGGCCTGAGACCTCTGCACCTGGGTTGAGGTTGCGAATGAGCTGCTCAGCCAGCCTCAAGCCCTCACACAGACCCTGTCTGAAGCCACACCCCTAGCTGGTATCAGGGTGACCTCTGCTGAGAAGGACCTGCAGACACTCCTTCATGAGCAGTGACACTTCTCTCCCTTCTTTCAGCTTTTTGGTTAATTCCAAGAGCTCTTGTTCCTGTTTCTGAATGAGGAGCACGGACTGTCTAGGAGGAAGGGAAGCAGTAACATGAGCCTGCAGAGAGGTGTGGGGCATTCACAGGGCACTGACAGAGCTTTTCTGAGAAGACCCCAGGGTCCCCTAAGCAGAACTCGGTCACATGCAACCAGAACCCTGCAGCCTCAGGAAGACATGGTTCTTCTGAATGAAGGCAGGACATGCCTTGACCATGCAGGAGGTGACTGGGAAGAAGGACAAGGGAGGGACAGCAACACACCAAAGCCTGCCACCTCAATAATCCATACACACATGTTCACTTTCTTTGTTTAGTTTTGTATTATGTGAAAATGACCTCAGTGCATTTCTAAAAAGTACAAAGGAGGGCTTCAGAGCACTCTGAGTGCATCACCTACCACCTCTTTCTTCCCTGAACCTTTTATGAGTAACTGGAGCTTGTGCCTATGAGGTTCCTGCCCTCCCTGATCCATGCCAGCTCTTGGTTCTCACAGCCCAGCTGTCCCTTCCCCCACCCACCCTGCACACATCCCCTCACTCAGCCACTCAGTCAGAGGCAACTTTGCAGACTGCTCCTCAGTGTGCAGCTTCTCCTGGAGCAGAGCATCATCATCATATTTGTACCCTATACCTCCTGAGAAAAGACACATGCACCTGTCTCAGTGGCAGCTGGACATGCACTGTTGGCATTGCCTGCAGAGGAACACACACCCATGGCAAGAACAAGGATAACTCAGCACCTGGTCTTTTACACAGGTAATAGCTGATAATCCTATTTTAGAGGTAAGAAGAGAGAAACTGGCAGGCAAGGAAAAAGACAAATGACAGCCAGAGGGACACACAGTGAGAACTCACACCCCAGTGGTCTCAATGGGCATTTAGGATCACAGCAATGCCAACTCTGCAGCCTCCCAACTCACACCCTTGGTTGAGCATGAAGCAGCACCAACTTTGTTCTTCGATGAGAGCTCAAAGATTCCAAGGTCTGGTATTCCTATGAGAAACAAGCTACTCGAAGATGAAAAATCTTACCTGGCCATGTGTTTACAATGTAAGGCAAGGCAGCATGAGGAGCTGACAGTAAACACCCAACATTATAATGCAGTGGTTCAGGTAGGCTAGAAAACACCAGCATGAGTGTGGACCTGTGCCAGGCACTGCTGCAAGAATGTTACTGCAGTGAACTCATGAGCTCACTGAAAACCTGTGCAGGAGGGACTGGTAGAGACCATAGCCCTGGAGGCACCTGAGAACCCAGAGGACCAGACTCTGGATTAGAGCCCGGGACAGCACTGCACCCATGATCCACACAGTTGCTCCAAAGTGCCTAGGGGTGGCTTTCTCCCTTATCAATATCTTTCAAACTTCAATTAACTCTGATTGTAAGGATGACATTCATGAAATACACAGTCTCCTCCCAAACCTAATCTGGTGACTTTCTTCACATGGTTCACTTTTGATTATTTTCTGAGACCCTTTCAATTGAAAAAAAAATAATTTAAAAAAACACCCTAACAATGAATTTTTGAAGAGATCACTGTAGCTCAATATGGGAAATTCAGGGGCAGAGTGGGTGACATTCCATCTGGTGACAGTTCCCTGATTCCCCAGTTACCACAGTCCCTCTCCTACACAGGTCAATGGCCTATTGCTCTATGCTGACTACAGATGGGGGTGCCCTCCTTGTGACCTTGGGCTGGACAACAACTGGCACTCTCCTCCACACACCTCTCACTGTGACCTCATGGCTCAGAGCTCAGACCCTCAAGGTCCATCCAGATCTGCTGCCCATCCTCCTTCCCAAGAGCCACTGACTCCTGGAGAGACAGATGGTTGCTATAGTCTGTTATCCCAGACATGCCTTCCGCTGAATGGTCAGAACTAGCTCTCCTGGACTCCTAAGAAGAGCCTGTGCCACACCAAGTAGGTTGTCCTCCTTGCCATTCAAGTCCCTGGTCTTCATGGTGACAGTGGTGGCTGCCTCAAGTTCAGTTAGGAGCAGAATCTCCCTGAGCTCCTCTGAAGCCTGTCTTGAACTCTGTCCCCTGCTTTCTCTGGCATAACCAGAAGTGTGCTCTGCCCATTGGGACTGCACAGAAGCTTCAGTACAAGGCAGGGCCACTGGTCCCGGAAGTTTAGGCCACCAGTGTGGTTATGTGTCTGGAGGATCTGATGGGGGACACAGAAGGACCTCATCAGAATGACCTAACCTGTTTTGAGAAGAGCAGATCATTTCATGCCCTCAACAGAAATTGGTAAGTGGGATTTTTACACTGGTCCCATTCTATTCCTCACTATAAACTGGGAGAAACTGGTACATGCTTTGAGTCTCAGTATTTAATTCGAATGTGAGGCAAAATACCAACACCTCTCTTTCTAGGAATGTGGGGAGGTAAATTTATTTTGATATTTTGATAAATTTATTTTGAAAAGAATCATTTTTGGAGACCATTTCATTTGCACAGGGAAAACAGAATCATTTATCATTTTGATCACTGTGAACCTACAGAACCCACCACATCTTAGTACCTTATTGTCCAAGGAGCTGAGAGCTGCTCCAGGTCTCACAGAATTTTGACCTGTGATACTCAAATTGCACTTCACGCTCTCCCATCCCAGAGCACATTTCCTCTTTGAATTATACCACATTCATTTAAGCCCCAGGATCTGGGCTGCGCAGTACTGCCATGGTGACTGTGGTGAATATAGACTTATATCCAAGGACCATGGAGAACTCCAAACACAATCTGGGTTAAAATCCAAGGGAAACAAGCTGAACATGGTGGTGCAGCCCTGTAATCCCAGCACTTGGGAGTCTGAAGCAGGAGTATTGTTGGAGGCCAGCCTGTGCTACGTAGAGTATTCACAGAAAGCCTGAGATACATAGACCTTGACTGAAAAAATGAAATTACAAACAAAACAAAACAAAACAAAACAAAGCAAGACAAAGGAAATCAAACAGGTTGGATCTAGACTTAGGAAGGACAGTAAGTACACTGATGAACTCACTATTGAGAACAAATTAATCAACACCCCAAAAGACTTGTGAATGTCACTGACAAAACAAGGTCCAGAATCAGAGTTCAAAGCAGAAGATCCTATCTGTGGCTCAGACTCAGACTCAAGGGAGCCAGTTGTGCCCAGCACACCAGACAACATTCAACAGGTACAACAGAGAACTGGAAGGTGGGGATGTCACGGAATGTCAGGAGCCCCTGCCTTCCAGCTGTCCGGGCCATGTTGATGTACAAAGCCCCCAGTTTCCTCAGAAAGTGACCACTGACGAGGACCTCCCACACATCCACCAGCCCCAAAGGTTATGCAACCTTGGGCTGATCCCAACAACCTCCTTCCCAAAACTCCTAGGCATATTTCTCATTGTTCTCTCTTCTGCATGGGTAACATCACCCAAACAGAAATAATTTCCCAACTGTTACAGTTTCTTTAGGGTGGTCTGGAAGTTTCCTTGCTGTGTCTCTATTATTAAGATAGTTCTTAGGGGCTTGAATTAAATCCAAATAATAAAGTTAAGCAAAGATAAACAGGCAAAAATACAAGGACTTTACTCTCTGAATATTCACCCCTTATTTTTTTAATTTTGAAGAGAATAAAACCAAGCAAAATAAAACAGAATACAGTCAATCAAAGCAAAACAATGAATGTGATACAAAACTTCAAAACAAGATTAAAGGAAATCAATAATGACTGCCATAATTCCTCTTGTTATCATCAAAATAACTGCCCATACCATGAGGCATAATAAAATCAAAACAGAACAGAATAAAAGCAATCAAAACAAAACAATGAAAGCAATACAAGACTTCAAAACAAGCTAATGGGAAAACAATAATGGCTACCATAATACCTCTTGTTATCTTCAAAGTACCTGCCTATACCATCAGATATAATAAAATCAAATAAAACAAAATCGAATAAAATTAATCAAAACAAAACAATGAAAGCAATACAGGGCTTTTAAACAAGATAATAGGAAATCAATAATGACTACAACAGTGTATTTTGTTATCTTTGAAATAGCTGTCCATTCCATCAAATATAATAAAATCAAACAAAACAAAACAAAGTAAAACCAAACTAAACAGAACAATGAATACAAAGCACAGTAATAGATTAACAATGGCCACTGCCTTTGCTTTTTAGATATTTCCTCCCCTTTCACTTTCAAAATATCTACTGTGAAATTTGGATCCCAATAACTCCTTTAGTTTTTTATACTAGGGAGACAACACAATGTTCACCCATGTGACACTGAACAATTTCACCCATAAGCATAATCTCAAGTTGTATCCATTTACCTAAAGAGCCTTCATGTTAACTTTCTTTATAGCTGAGTAGCTTTCCATATAAAATATATATAAAATACCATATCTTTCTTATCCATTCTGCAGTTGATGGGCAAGCTACCCCTACTTTTTTCTGTTCCCTGTCACATACAGCATTATTCTCTCTCCTTTGACTTTTAGTCTATGAATTTTCTTTCTAGTTAAATGTGTTTCTTGTATAAAGCATATTGATGGATCTTGTTTCTTGATCCACTCTGCCTGTGTTTCTTTTTATTGGTGAATTGAGGCCATCTACATTAATGATTATGGCCAACATGCATTGGTTTGCCTCTTCCTTGCTATTTTCCTGCTATTGACTGCCTACTTTCCCCTTCTATTCACCTGTCTGCCCTGCTCGGTGATCCCTCTCTGAAACTGTTCCTGGAACCATGGTCATTTTTATCTTTCTCTAGAATGTATTCTTTGTAGGGTTGGTTCAGTATCTCTAGAATGTATTCTTTGTAGGGTTGGTTCAGTATCTTTCTCTAGAATATATTCTTTGTAGGGTTGGTTTGGTGGTCATGAATTCCTTCAGTTGTTCTTTGTCATGAAATTATTTTGTTTCTCCATTAATTTTGAAAGATAGTTTTGCGGGGTACATAAATCTGGGTTGGAAGTTGTTTTTTTCAGGACTTGAAATACTTCATTCCAACTTCCTGACTTGATGGTTTATGTTGACAAGTCTGTCATGATTCTTATGGGTTTTCCTTTATATCTGTTTCTTTTCTCTAACAGTTTTTAATATTCTGTTCTTCTGCTAAATTTCTGGGATCTTTATTATATGTCTGAGTATAGATTTATTTTGGTTATGGCTGGCTGAAGTTTTATATGCCTCACTTATCTGCATGTCACATCCTCTTCCTATTCTTGGGAAGTTTTCTGTTGTTACTTCTATAAATTGACTTTTTATGTCATTTGTGTTGACCCCTGCTTTTTCGCTGACATGTATGACTCTTAAATCATTTATCTTTGCGTTGTCTTCAGCCATTGAATTGTTATTTCCTGGTTTGTTGTTATTTTTAAGAGATCTTTTCTTTGATGATCACTAGCTGCAGTCCTGTCTTCAAGGTTTGAAAGTTTACCTTCAGTTTCTTTCAAGAAGTTATGCCGGCTTTCAATGGAGTTTTTAATTTCCTAGATGTCTCTGTGAATCTGTGTCATGCATTCTAAATCCTTCTTATATTGTTCATTCAAGGTTTCCCTCATTTTCTTATGCCGCTCTATTTTTTAATCTATGTCTTTTTTAGAAATGCTTAGCAATTCTTCCATGTTTTTCATTTCTTCTTTTACCTGAGATAGTATTTCTGTTCTAATTTCTTTCATAGCCTCATGAAGTTGTTTCTTTACCGCAATTACCATCATTTCAGAAATTTCAGGTGTGTGACTCCCAATCTCTTCTGTGTTTACAACTCCTGGGCTTGCTCTGCATGGGTTGGAGGCCAGAGACTGCCTTTTTCTCCTTTATTTTGACATTTTCCTGGGTTCTTCCAGACAAGAAGGTAGTGGGTTCCCAGGCACTTCCTGTGTTGGTTACACTTTCTCTACAGTGTGACTATTTGGTTCTCCTGGTCAGTGTTAGCTACGGGTATCCAGTGGTGGCCATTGGGTGCACCGGAGTGGGGATGGCTGCTGCCTTTCCCAGCCCTCACTGGCTACCAGCAGCAGAAAGTGTCCCTAATAGTGGCTGGTGTGTGTGTGGAAGGCAGGCCTGGTCATTGCCTCCCAGAGCCAAGCTGGTTACCGGCAGGAAGTCTTCACTGCTTATTTTTGTTTGTTTGGGTTTTTTTTTTTGTTTGTTTGTTTGTTTGTTGGAGGCCAGGTCTCATTATATAGTTCAGGCTGTCCTTGAAATCACTACATAACCCAAGTCAGCCTCGAACTCACAGAGATACTACTTCCTCAGCTTCCCAAGTGCTGGGATTATAGGCATGCACCCCTATTCCCAGCCTAACCCATCCTTTCTAACCCATGAAAATGTGTAAAACATAAAATATCATGCAACACTAACACATTACAAATTAGTAGGCCTTTACTTTTTTGTGTTCTTCACCAATATGATCCTGATTACTACATGCATTTTTTTAGGTTGGTGTCTTCTTTCTCCTTGGGAAAGCTCTTGGCTTTTCCTACAGTGAACTTTGACATCACTACTGCATAGCCTCCTCCTCTAACTTGGGTTGTTTCTTGCGAATTTTTTTAATGCCACTAAATTGTCATTTCTGAATTTCATCTTTGCTCCACAATAACTTTTTCTACCTGTCAACATGAGCAAAATACTTCATGCACCAAACCATGAATATTTAGAGTTTCTGTTTCTGGAAGACATGTAAACAGGAAGGTATTTGTATGCCTGCATTCAGTTCACCCAGGTATGGAACAAAACATGACATATCATAAGCTGTTACTGGATACTGCTGAGGAATGTTTGTGAGCTAACCAGGAGCTGCTGACTCTGGCTGAATCCTGTGAGCACAACGTGGTAAGGACATGGCCAGGACCCTGGGGGAATGATGAGCCAAGGTGCACATGTGTCTTGGGGCCTCATGACACTGAAGCTGAGGCTGAGGAGGGGAAGGGAGCAAGCAGGGGTGATGCCTGTCTATGCCATTACTTTCACAGCTCTGTCTGAAGGTTTGTCAGTCCGCACTTTCAGCAGAGATGCTCAAGTGGCCAGCACCTTCCACATTAGTTGTCAGACTTCCAGAATCAGGGGTCAACAGGAGTGATGCAGAACCACAGAGCATCCAAGTGAAGGAAGGAGGACTGGACCAACACTGAGAAAGGGGCCTCCTTCACCCCACACCATGGGATACCAGTTGTTTTCAGATGATCTCAGACTCCAAAGAAATTCATGGCCTCCATGGGAAAGGTCTTGTTTCCAAAAAATTACAGGAGAAACTTAGTGCAAATGATTACAGACCCTAGGCTACAATATAGTGTCTGGGGGGGAGTTCATATTTTTACCACACACCCTGTTCTAAGGTTCCACACAGCGTTGATCTAAGCCAGATCCTTTTCCATTCCAAAACTCCTTTCTCTATCACCATGTGCTCATTGTATACATGGTTACAGTTTTTCCACTATCACTTACACTGTGATCTGTTTCTTTCTTTCCCTGGAGTCACAGCCATGTTTCCAGGCAGGTTGAACAGTGCAAGTCTCATCTTTCTGTGAGGTCAACATAAGCAAGTGGCCCTATTAGTCATCTGGCATCTAGGATCATCATCAGGGACACATGAAGATGATGCTTTCTCCAGAAGTCACCAGCACTGCTGAAGGCCACCAGTGCACTCTCTGTACACCAACACAGTCCTCTCTCCTGCACTGCATCCTGCCTTCTTCACTTACTCTGCAGCATCTTGACCTTGACAGAGATTAAAGGCTCAGCCTCAAATTATTCAGGCTGTATAGTTCATATCTGTATGGGTTTTCTTAACATTTTACTACAAATATAAACATTGCTTTAACATGATCCCACTGGCTTAAACCGGCAGTGATACATGCATGATAGTCCCCTCCATTAGCTTTACTGCTGGGGGAGAAGTGGCACTGACATGCATGGGAAAGTCAGCCTATAACATCAGTGTCAAGCTGCCTGGCAGTGATACACATGAATTACAGCCCCACTGTGTAGGGCTTAAATTGTCCACCCTATTTTATTTCAAATTTGAGGATAAAACAGGTATTACAGTTTTAGGAATCTGCCCAGTATGTGACTTGTCTTCATGAGGGGAGAGACGAGTGAAGTTGAAAAGCTCTACTTCTCAGACAGAATCAGGATACCTGGGTATATATTTCCTATATTCCCTTCAACTCACTATCTGCCTCACTGTGGTTCTATCAGTGGCCTCATCACCAAAACTACAGCTCTCTTGGGCCATCCTCTTGACTGTGCCTCTTCACCAGGTTCTGATAACAGCACGTTCTCTCCATTTTTTATCCAGATCTGGGGATACCAAGCCCCACCCCACCCCTGCCATTCCCTCTCTGTGAGACCTCAGCATCCCTTGTTAGGGATTCTCTAACCCTGCCCACACCTCTAAGTCATTTTTTTAATGAAAAAAATCTCTACAGGATAAAGTTGAATATACTATTTCTCACTAAGCCCCTGGCCATTGTCACCTCCTATCTTCAAGTTCTCAGGAGTCTTTGATTCAGTGATAGATGGAAGGATCAGAATCAGATTTCTCTGGACTCAATCATATACTTGCACCTGTAAATTCATCACAATTCTCTCTGCCCTCCAAGTACTCATAAGGAAACATGGTGTCAGGAATTGAAAAATATATTTTTATGAGGCACACTATGCCACTAGAACTAGACATCCACAAGAAAATATAATATTTACATCTTTTACAGTTAAAAATGGTATTTTCTTTGGAACTAAAACAGGACTTTGGAAAATAGGGACATTGTGTCACTTAGTTATTGCCACAAAAATTCTGTGTCACAAACCACCCAGAACTCAGTACCTTATAATAACAATTATTTGATCTCCCTGAACTTCAGGACAGCAAGGTAGCTCTTCATACTTCTTCACCTACCTTATACCACTGAATGGTCATTGTGAGTCACATTCTTCTTAAGGAACTGAAAGGTGAACAAGAGGACAGGTTCAACCACTCAAGCGTGTTACAGGTCCCTTATTTTTGCCACATCTGCCCGGGCAAGTCATATCGTCAACTACAAAACAATGAGGGATTATGAGAAGGATATTCCCCTCATAGAAGCGAAAGATAGGAGTAAATATTTTTTGGCAATAATCTACACAATGGATAAGCAGCAGAAAAGCTAGTCAAGGGTACACTAAAGTTTGTTTAAAGGAAAGAGAAGTTTAATTCTCTCAGTGGGCTTCTTTGGCGATTAATCCTGAAAAGTATTTACTGAGCTCTAATCCCAAGTAGAAAAAACCTATCCCCAAAGTGTGAAAGGAACTTGTGATCCTGGGGATAACATTACCCTTTTCATCTGCAGGAAAGTAGGTCTCCCTAACCATCATGCAAAGAGAGTACTTTATAGTCTAGACTCAACCCTTTGCTCATGTAGGACTCAGTAATTTCTATGTCACTTCATTCTTTTGTCAAATTGTAATGACTTGAAATCTAAAATACATGAATTTAAATCACAGCAGCAATCATATGCTTTAGAAAAACTTTGAACGTGGTTATTGTAGATTTCCTAAAATATTGTTGAATTAATTTATACAAAAAGTATTGAGTTAAGTTCTAGACTTAGGTGCTGGTGACTCAGATGTGAATGAGTCATGATGCCTCTGAAACATTTCAAGTAAGACAGAATTTTTTTTTTAAAAAAAGGAGCTATAATGGAAGCCATGATTAATTTTGTGGTTTTAAGGACAGAAAAGAAGACACTTTGGCAAGTTCTGAAGGATAAGTGGGAAAGCCCCTAGAGTGAGAACACTTTTGGCAGATAATAGAAAAAATAAAAACACCCACTGAATAAAAGCACCAAAGGTTCAGTGTTGGCTGTTATCTCTTTCATTCTGGATAAGTCAGAAATCAAGGGACACACAGTACAGGCATCTGGGTGGATACCCTCTTCCAGAACAGCCTAGACCTGCTACAAACCAAAATTCCAGGACTGTAGGATCAGGCTGACTAAGCTATAGACATAAAGCAAAATATTCACATACACAGTAATGGAAGTGGGACAGGCTAGTAAAAATAACCCCAACCTTTCCTGAGGGTCAGGATATATGGTTTCTGAAGAAGGAGACATAATCTTCCAGAGGAAACATAAGAGAAATATTCCAAAGTTTCAGGGAACTTCACACGGTCCCGGTCTCCTTCCCTAGCCCCAAGAATGCACCATTGTCTTTTCCTCCAGCATTTGCTTTTTATTTACTGAAATAAGAATTCACTCCCTGTCTCAGTTTCCTAGAGCAACCATAACAAATTACCACAAACTCTGTGGCTTAAAGCAAAAGAAACTTATTCTTTCCAAGTTATTAAGCCAGAAATCTGGGATCAAGATGACAATGGTATTGACTCCTCCTGGACCATGTGGGGAAGAAGAATCTCTTCCATGACTGTCCCCCAGCTTCATGAGGTTGCCAAAAATTCTTGGCATTTGCAGATACAGCACTCCAGTTTCTGCCTCCATCTTTAGGTCACCTTCATCTGTGTCTTTGTGGGTCTCAAATCTCTTCTTATAAAGACACCACTCACTTAGGGATCGCCTACCTCCAGGATCATCTCATTCCCTTTACATTTGCAAAGACCTTATTTCCAAATAAGTTTGTATTCTCAGGTCTTGAGAGTTAGAACTTGAACAGATTAGTGAAGAAAATGGAATTCAAGTCACTCTTTCTCACTCTGTTGCATATATCCTGTGCCTGTGGATGCTTTCAGAGCACTGGTAAATGTCCTGTTTTATCTTGTCCAGAAACTAGATACTAGGGCTGAAAGACATTATCTTAACTCCCACCGACCAAGGATAAAATGGAGGTCCTGATTGCTCAGCTTCAGGTCTCCAGTTTTCTTACTAAAATCTTTAACCAGAGGCTCACTGAAGAATGTAAGTTCTATCTGCAAAATATCCAGAGTAGAACCTTTTTTACTGGAGAAAGGTGGAGCAACTCTGCACACTTTTCTTGCTTGGAACAGATTACTTACAACTTTAGCAGTTACATGATGCATCGGATTCTGATTATTAGCTAATCAGCAGCCATAGGATCCACTAAAGTGTGGAGACTCAGTGAAGAAAGTTAGCTTACAACACTGGGTGGGGAGAGCTGTGCTAATTGGGTTAACCTGCTTGTATTGCTTCTTACCAAATCCCAGATCAGTTTTTGCAGAGAAATGCTTTTGAAATGCTTTGAGTAGTGTGTAGCAACTTTCATTGCACATTCTCACACATTTTTTTTAGTTTTATTTATTCATAACCTATTCTCAAGACTTGGAATTTAGGATTATGAGCATGTTCCTAAGAAACTTATTTCTTAGCAAATTACTATATAATGTCTTTCTGTGCTAGATTATATGTTGTCAGTTTAAATAAAGCATACCCAAAATTAGTTAAATCAAATTCACCTTTACTCCATTACCTAAACCCAAGCAGCTGAATTTAGCTAAAGAAAGACACAAGCATGCTGACTGCTCTGCCTTTTAACTTATGACCTCTAACCTCAAAATGGTCTTTGGGTGTCTTGGTCATTTTTATCTATTCACCTCTTCAATTTCCAATCTTGGATGGCTGTTTCTTACCTTCCACCTCCTCAATCCTCCAACAGCTCCTTTTCCCCAATCACCAAGTATCAGCTGACATCTTGTTTCTGTCAGGCTTATAACAGATCAGAAGAGAATTTCTGATTGTTTGCCTAGGGCTCTTTATTGGCCTGAAAACACTGAACTGTTGGAGAGAGGCTGGGGGGTCTTGTCCTTGGAGCAGTCCTTGGCTTCAAAGGGGATGGATGGATGCTTTGTGGATAATTATCCTAGCTTTCACTCACCATAGTTAAGATAACTTTAAGACTTATTCTATGTTCTCTCCCAGAGTCCTACAGTGAAACTAACCTTCAGTTACCCACAGGAGTCAACTGATTCTTAATGTGGCATTTATTGACTTCCTTTCCCTATCTCATTCCCAAATACTCCACCAGTATTTCTTCGACTCTCCTCCACAATAAATTATTTCCACTCACATTCTTAGCAGAGCTTGATTCCAGGGAACCTAAACTACGACAAATACTATTTTTTGATAATGGATCCTGTGTTTTTATTTGCAGCCCAAACATCTTCCAACTTTTAGAATCATATATTACTTACCAAGGTGCCAGAAATGCTTCTAAATGTGTTGCAGATATTGTTACTCAGTCCTCATGACAGTCCTATGATGTGAATTTAAATTACTAGTGAAGAACCTGACACATTGATTGATGAGGCAATCTGCCCACACTGACATAGTCAATCCGTGGAAGAGCCAGGATTCAAGTCCAGGTTCTAGACACTGAAATGCAGTGCTACACCTACTGTGTCTGAAAAGGGAGTAATTTTGAGAAGTCTTTTTTGGGGGATATTAGCGAGGGGTATAACCCTGAGGCATTGCACCTCAGATGTTGATAAGTTTAGTGTCCCCCATAAGTAAGCCATTCTCTATGAGATTTATTTTTACTTTGAATAGAAGTTTCTAGGCTGGAAGATGGAGTGAATGCAGCACAATTTGTGCGTGCTGACTTAGACAAGGCATTTGGAAAGATCCCTCATTAGGAGACATCAAAGCTCAATTAGATAAATTCATATCCTGTTCAATGATCATATCAATGCTGATTAATGAGTGTCTTCCAGCTTGTTAAGAGTCTTCTTGTGGCAAGTCTCAGGGCTTTGTGTTGCCTTCTGTCCTATTTAAACATTTTAGCTTTGTTCAATAATGGAAATCTGTGGAAAATTGATCTAATATGAAGGAGCTATGTAGAATAGTAATGGAATGTGATAGTTAATATGCTGAAGACTAAAGTGGAGAAAATGAAGTTTACAAGATGGAATTTAATGGGTATGAGAAGTTCTTTATTTACTCAGGTCTACTAAGAAATTACATGGGGAATTTCCATGTAGCTTAGGAATTTCCTTTGGCTACAAGCTAAATGAGTCAACAGCATGTTGTGGCTGATAAACTGAACCAAACTCAACAAAACAAAATGAAGCCCAAAGTAAATCTTTAACTAGGAAAATCAGAATTGTAGCAGGTAGGCCAAGGCACAGGAATTGCATTTCTCCTTCATTGGGCATCCCACAATTACAGATTTGAGTGCTATTTGAGGAGGGGCAGCAACAAACCTCAGGTGTCCAGAAGGGAACAGAAAGGGACAGTCAAGAAGGGACAGTCAGGAAGGGATGAAACCATCTCATACGAAGATCTGTATGAATGAGGAAAGAAATTGGTGGGAGGATCTAGTATATTCATTATTTATCAGGGAGGCGATGATCAAGAGGAAGTTTATGGGACAGAGTCCTTCTCTTCTGTAAGAAAATAACTTAGGTTTGATAGTCATTCCCTTGTAAATAAAAAAATATATATCCTCACAATAGTTTCTTTCCTCAGCCCTGCTTGTTACCATAAGTGCAGCGTGTTGACACTGGACTCCAGTGCCTGTTGCACTCAGGATCTGACGCAGAGGTATATTGCTCATTTCCTGTTCCCAATCTGGGATCAGACAGGGATGGAGTAGTGGGTAGATTTAAATTTATTGGAGGCTGCCAAATCCAGAAGTGGTACTTTAGTAGCAGGCACTTGCCTGCTTCCTTCCACCTCCTATTGCTGACTAGCAGATGGAGTAAGACCTTTAGGATTTTCCCTGTGTACTAAGTCCTTCCTGTCCAGAAAAGTATTGTATAACTGTATAATCACCTCCAGCCCTTGGTGTAAGTCAGTCCCTGCCACCTGGTTCCTCAGTGACTCAGTGGAGTCTTATTACCACTTATAGTATCTTGAATTTATTAACAAGAACTCGAAGAAATTATTTGGAAAATACTAAGGGAATATTAAATTTTTAACCAGTTTATCTTATACTTCCTTAATCCATTACTGCTGCTATAACGAAATGCCTCACACTGGGTTTTTTAAAAAAATAAGCAATAGAAATTTATTTCTTCCAGTTCTGGAGGATAAAAAATTCAAGATCATTGTGCAGCAGATTCTGTGTCTGGCAATGGTCTCTTGTGCTAACGTCCAGACCTGGAGGAAAAGACAGAAGAACAGATAGACTCACTGATGTTTGTTGAGAACAAATAAATCCCATTTCTGGAAGCAGAGCTCTCATTGCCTAACCACTTCCTGAAGGCACCACATTTTACTAACCTCACCTGGGGATGGGAAGTAGGTCCCAATGGATGAATTTCTGAGGGGCACCCAATCAGCCAAACCACAGCAGATGCATATCAGTGAAATCAAAATCCTGCTGCCCTGTTCCAGAGTTTTCAGTTACAGGTCAAATACGTTTTTTTCAAGTTTTGTTTTCCGCTACTTCCCTACATGAGGTCTTTGTTTCATCTAAATTGTATTTCTCAAACCCAGTATCACACCACATTTTCTGTTGCTCCCTCTACTTAGAAGGACCACTTTATATCTATCAAAATCAAATTCAGCATGTCAAGTTTCTGTACCTCTTGAAAACTTTTACCAGCAACCCTATCAATCCCCACATACAAGATTGTTTTCCTTGCTGAGGTCTATAGCACATAACTAAAACGTCTGTATGTCTCTTTTGCTATTACCTTCCAGCCGCCAAACCAGTTCACACATTACGATATGCAGAATTAGCATATTTGTTCTTAGTATTTATAAGGACAGAATTCCTTGTGGTTTTCTGTTCCATAGTGACCTATTTTAACACATTTCCTAAATGGAAAAAAAAAATCAAAGAACTAGGAGGCAGAGGCACCATTTGTACAGCAACTCTTGGGCACTTAGCTATTTGAACTATCTGTGATCATTAGTCTACAGTGAGGGAGTAACTTGCTTTTCTTCTACTGTTGCCTTAAAAACATTATTGACTACAGTTGTCTTATGCTTAGAATATATGATGGGCAGATCCAAAAGCTTCCCAATCACTTTTCTTTCATGTGTCGGTATTTAAAGACTTCTTTTTCAGTTATTAAATCATATTTTCCAGGGCCAGGGATTTTACTAACCTCACCTGGGGGTGGGAAGTAGAATTAGCTTAATGGCATAAGCACCTGCCTGGCAAGCACAAGGTCGTGAGTTCGATCTCTGGTACCCCCCCCCCAAAAAATCATACTTTCCAGGTTTAAATTTCAAAATATAATGCACTTTGAGTTGTTTCCTTTCAGTTCAGAACTGATTTTGGCTTAGAAGAGTTTACGGTAGGGAAATGGCATGTGGTCCCTTTTATTTCCCTTGTTGTTTGCTTTTTCCTCCCCTAGTTTGTCCTGGCCAGGTCATCTGGTGCCATTCCTAATAAACTGCTGAAGCATCTCCTGGAAGCTGAGAAAAATATTATGCCTACAGCAAGTGAGGTGTGGATGCTAGAAATTCCTTGGCAGAGGAAAAGGTCAAAAGATTTAGAGAAGTGGGCGTGTTAGAACTGACTTGTTGTGCAACACCAGAGAACAGCTATGTTGTGATATTTCCCAGGAAAACCCAAAGGATGCTATCTTCACTAATGTAATAAGGGATACATTCACAAGACACATAGAAAACTTTTTTTTTCTTTTTTGAAACACAGCAGTCTTAAGAAACTCAGTGCTGCCTGTTTCCTGTAGGCCAGGGTTGACAGCAGGAGACACCATCAAAGAAATGAAGTTCCTTGATGTCAGTAGCTATGATAGGATAGGGTCAGAAGTAGCACAGACTATTAGGAAGCTAAGTTTGGTGGAATTAGTTGAGTGTGTTAATTGCCACAATAAATCTGTAAGAAAACTGATAGATGCAACTCTCCTAATCAATAACAAAGTCAGAGGACTTTAATCCTCAGCAATCTGCAGCAAAGACTAGTAACTATATTATACTAAGAGAGGAACATATGGGCACACAACGAATGTGTTACCTGAGTGTGTTGGCACCACAACTGAAAAACCATGGTCACCTATCCAGTTTTAAGAACTGAGATAGCCTCAGACTTAGAATACACTGATTGAAGGGCTATGCCCCCTTTAAGTTCCCATAGCACCATAGCAAGTAGTTATAGTGCTATTAACAGTCCTTTCTCAGAAGGATCTACTGCCATTTGTAGAGTAAGTATATACTATGAACAAGCTGGCATAGATACCAGGCAAATCAAAATAGTATTAGCTTCATTAGGGTAAGGATATTTAGAGGCTGAGTGATAAACTGAGTCCTAGCCCAAGTCACAGGACAGTGGATGACTTAGAATTGGAAGAACCCTCATGCTGATCCCCTGTAGAATACAACTTTATATTGGAAAACACTAAGCAAAAGCCCCTGAAAGTCCCCTTGGATCCCAGTTCCCCGGCAAAGATAGTCATTTGAAAGTAACAGAGCACCCTACAGTACTTGGTATCACCCTCTCACATTTAAAGGATGCACTATACGGTTCAGGCTGGCCTTGGACTCACTTTTTAGCCCAGGTTGGTCTCAAACTCAATGATCCTCCTGCCTCAGCCTCCCAAGTGCTGGCATTAAAGGCCTGTGCTACCACACCCAGCTCAGGATCCTTACTTTGTAAATATCCTCAGCCTGTGCAAGAGGAGGGCACAGAGGTGGTGTGAGTGCTACACCCACCCTGGGGCAGGGGTAGCCTGATTATAATATAAGGGAGGAGAGTAGGCTTGCTCTTCCTGCCTTTTGCTCTGGCTGATTTTGCTTACTGTTGCCTTGCAGTGCTGCCCCAGTGCCATGCTGTCCTACCTTGGAGCCAGCTGGTTATGGACTGAAACTTCCACAAACAGTGAGCTAAATAAACCTTTCCTTCCTTCATTTTGGGTATTGGGTATTTTGCCCAACAATGAGAGAAAAGTAACCAAGACACTAAGCTGTCCAGTTGTTTGGGCACACAGTCAGGTAGTTGTACAAAATATATTTGTAACGGGTCTTCAAGTTCAAGAAGGTAAGATAAACAATGGTGGGATTAAGCAAAAGAGTAAACCCCTGAGTGCTGAAGCTCATGTATGTAGTATCAGCTATTTGGAAGGTTGAAGCATGGAGAATGATCTTTTGAGTTTACCATGGAAGCTACATAGTACAAATTTACAGGAGTTTGAGACCAGCCTGGGCAACTTTCTCAATAAGACAAGACAAAACAAGACAGAAGAAGCTGGGCGTGGTGGCACATGCTTTTAATCCCGGCACTCAGGAGGCTGAGGTAGGAGCAGTGTTGTGAGTTCGAGGCTGGCTTGGGCTACAACGTGAGTGCAAGCCCAGCCTGAACTACATAGTGTGACCCTGCCTTGAAAAACTAGGGCCAGGAGTTTTGCTCAGCAGCTTAAGTGCCTACCTGGTAGGCGGGAGATTGTGAGTTTGATCCCCAGTGCCACAAACAAAACAAAACAAAAACAAGACAGAAGATTGAGAATGTGAAGGGATCAGTTGGCTAGGGACTAGGAAAGGTGGAGCACCCATGCAAGTGTAAACCATGCAAATGAGTAAATCTGAGCCAGGCGGGAGGAAATAGGTACTCTGAGGTTCCTTGTGAAACCATTCCTTACCTGTCTAAATCCATAGTCTTCCCTGGCTTTGAAACATTTCCTGCCCAAAGATCGGAGGATTTCTGTTTAAGAACCCATTTCTTTTTTCTTTCTTTCTTTCTTTCTTTCTTTCTTTCTTTCTTTCTTTCTTTCTTTCTTTCTTTCTTTCTTTCTTCCTTTCTGTCTAATGATTCATTAGAAATCGTTTTATTTACTGGCATTCCTGGTGCTTCTTTGGCCTATGATCCTTGAATTATCATTTCACAAGCACTAATTTACATGTAAAAGATCAAACAATTAGACTTTTCATTTTATGTTTTCTCTGCCCTGCCCCAGACAATTTCAGTGTCTCCTCCATGAAAACCACATGAGACTCCTGGCCTTACTTAAGTGTGCCAAACATTTTCAACGCTCTGGGATTTAACTTCTCCTGTGTAAGATATCAAGAAATCATTTCTTGTTGTCAATAAGCTTCTAGGAACCCTCTCACCTAATTGCTTTGCTAATAATTACCAGTGTTTAAAGTCAAGCTTATTGTCTCTGTAGGTAGCCAGTTGCTCCCGCAGAAAGTTACAAAGTTTTGCACACTGTCGCAGCTGTAGATTCATAATATATAACCTCTGTGATGGCCTCAAAACTGCTCAACTTTCCTTTTTTTCCACTTTAGTTAATTCCTCTGTCAGTCCTCAGGGAAGTGGTTCTCAGTCTGCTCCACTCCCAAAAACATTTCAGTTCCACTGGCTGAAGCAGAAGGTCCTACATCCTCCCCTCTCCAGAGGGCTTTCAGCACCCATCCTGTCCTCTCCCAAGTCTCTCTCTGCTGTAGACAGAAAAAAGGAACTCAGTGCTCTGTGGCTCATCTATAGAATTAGATGGGGAAGACCTTGGAAATTATGCCCTCTAAAATGGAAAGTAATAAAAATGGATATCCTGTATCTCATTTTTGAATCTACTTATTCCTCCAAAAGGTAAGTTACAAATATTAAGGATTAGAGTATTTCCTAAATTGTGGGAAGAAGTATAGAGTGGCAGCTTTTACAAAAGTTATCTGAAAAGAAAATTCTTCCAAAATATTCAATAAGTAGTAAAGAAATTAACAAAATATACTCTGATCCTTCTAATCCTTCAAATTTCAACTGGACATATCCTATCCCAATTTGTGATTCATTTATTCTGTCATTCATCTAATAAATACTTATTGTCTTTATAGCTAAGATCTGTAGCCCCTGCACATCTTACCAAATATGGAAATGAGATGATCAAGTTGACCCAGTTTTGAAAAAGAAGAAACATTTATCCGGAATTTGTTAGACTCTCCCTCCTGCGCTACTGAGAGAAAACTTACTCACTGGCCAGCAGGCACATACCTGAGTGCTCAGTTGTTATGATTAATTGAAACAGAATGTGACTAAGATTTGATTTTTTTTAATTATATGTACCAGTCTTACATTCAGTTTATTTTCCAAAATGTTCTGTCAACTGGAAAGATGATAATTGCTCTTGAAACAGAACGAATTACAATTCTGTCTTTTATATCAGTATTTCATAAGTGAAATTATAATGGGTCATCCCCAAGACCATTCTTGAGACTACCAAAGTTAAATTTTAAAAGTGAGTTTTTAAATTTGCAAAATTATACACTGGTCCATTGTCTTAGTTACTTTTCACTCGTTGCTGAGACAAAATACCTGACACCAAAAATTAGGGAAGGAAAGGTTTACTTCTTACAGTTCTCAGGAGTTTCTGTCCATACTCAGCTGGCTCCAAGGCAGCATGGCATGGTGGGGCAGCCATTCATGGTAGCTGCCAAACAGCCAGGCACACAAACCTGGCAAGAGAGAGAGGAAGAGAGAGAGCAAGCCTTCCTCTTGTCCCTTTACCCTGTAAATCGGCTCCACCCATGGGTGGGTGCAATGCTCACATCACCAATCCCAGTACTAGACAACAAACCAATCACAAACACCAGACTCAGCCCATCCAAATAACATGAGGCTTTGGGGGGACACGGGACAAACCAATGCATTCTACCCCTGGCTCCCCAAGGACTCATGTACATCCTGTATGCAAAGGACATTTAGTCCATTTCTAAGAGTTGCCACAATCCTAACAGTCTCAGCATTGCTGAAGTCCAAGTCCCAAGTCTCCTCCAAGATCTATGACAAACTCTTAACTGTAACTCCCTGTACAAATGAAAACAAGGTTAAACACTTCCAACATACAAAGGCACAAGATAAACATTACCATTCCAAAAGTTACAAACAGGGTAATACAAAGCATTGGAACCAAAGCAAGTCCAAAATCCAGCAGGGCAAACATTAAGTCCTGGGGTTCTCTGCTCAGCATCTGAAGCAATCTGGTTGCAAACTCCAAAAGGCTTGAGTGATCCCACCCCTGTGGCACTTCCAGGGGTTTTAACTTTCACAGCTTTCCTTGGACCATCTGCATTCCTGGCTTTTTCAAACCTTTGGGTTTTCCATTGTACCTTTGGCTTCACTCTTACATCTTTACATACTGCCCTCTGCAGTCGGGGTGGAAGCTGCACATTTTCCTTGCACTTAAAACCAGTGCCACGTGGATGCCACTAAGGTCCACTGCCAGTAGAGTAGTAGCCAGGCTTTCCTCTCTCTTGGCTGTAAGGGTCAAGTGCCTGGATCTCTGAGCTCTCTGAACCTGATTGTGAGGAAATGCTTCTCTATGCCACTGCCGTTTTGGAATCTGGTGTGGCGGCCACCATTTTGAAAACTGGTGTGGGTACCACCATTTTGGAACCTCCTGTGGCCTCTGTCACCACTCTGGACCGTGGCATTCTGTGGCTTTTTCCTCCAAGCAAACTCTTTCACTTTTGAAGCCCTGAGGCTGCAAAGGGTGGAGTCCCACTGCTCCCTGGGATGCTTCCAGGTCATCTTTTTATTTCTCTGTTCCTTCTCAGCAATCAAGATCTCAGCTCTACCTTTACAGTCCACAGCTTTCTGGTCAAACTCACAAGGTTTTAAATCACCATGCTGTGCTCTTTGCTCTTGATTCCCAACATAAATCTGGCTAAAATCCTCCAACAATAGCAAGGTCACCATTTCAAAATTTGGCTGCCTTAAAATTTCTTTTGCCAAACGAATCAGTCCATCACCCTTAATCTCAATCTCAGGCAAAGTCTCTGCGCATGGACAGAATGCAGACAAACTTTCTGCCAAGCTGTAACACACATTGTGTGGAGTCCAACACCCAATGCAGTTCTTCCTCTCAGCAGAAACCTCCCGAGCCTGGTCTTTACTGGCAGGCCTCCAATCAGCTTTCTGGTATTCTGAGCTCTGACCAGAATCTCCCATCCAGAACAGCCTAAGCTGTTCCAGTGCCACTCTTTCAGGCGACATCTCTGTACCTTTCCAAACTCTTCCCACAAGCCATTCCCAAAGACTCTTGAACCACATGGTCAGGAATAGTCACAGCAATGACCCCACTGTTGGTACCAAATTCTGTCTTAGTTACTTTTCACTCACTGAGACAAAATACCTGACGCCCAAAATTAGGGAAGGAAAGGTTTATTTCTTACAGTTCTCGGGAGTTTCTGGTCCATACTCAGCTGGCTCCAAGGCAGCATGGCAGAATGGCAGGGAAGCCATTCACAGTGGCTGCCAAACAGTCAGACACACAAACCCAGCACGAGAGAGACCAAGTCTTCCTCTCGTCCTTACCCTGTAAGTTGGCTCCATCCCCCGGGTGGGTGCAGCACTCACATTGCTAATCCCAGTGCTAGACAACAAACCAAACACAAACACCAGACTCAGCCCCATCCAAATTGCATGAGGCCTTGGGGGGACACAGGACAAACCAATACATCTATTTTCACGGACTGATCAGGACCACAATCTCCGAAATGAGTGGATGGCAAAGGTTTAAATAAATGAGACAAACAATGTGATTTTAGGGCTTCTAGAGGATCAAAGCCCTCTACCAGAATTTGAGATTCTGGGGGCTTAGGCAAAGAACTTCTTTGGGTGGCTCATATTTATTTGGTTTTCAAACCAAGAGAGGGGATACTGAGGAAATCACAGGAACTGAGCAGGATTTGAGAGTCAGTTCAAAAACTTCTCCAAGTAGTAAATCATGCTAGTGTAGGAAAACTAGCTTATCTCCAGGTTGACATTTATGGCAGAACTGAGACAGCAGGAGTGAGATGCTTGCAGCTATAGTCTCTATCTACTTAATTGGGGTTGAAGCTAGGTGTCCTCAGCTGTGATCTTATCTTGTCCTTTGAGGTGTCACTGGCATCACAGGCCACTATAGGCCTCAGACTGGACCAGTGATTCATAGAGTTTCACTTGCTGTGAATCCGCTGCCCATCTCCAGACAAGGAGTTTAGGCCAGGGACAGACTCAGATAAACATAGAAAGCCAATTTTTAAATTTTCAATCCCCCTCAGAGCCACTTTGTAGTGGTCTCCATCAGACCATGGTTTCAGAACAAAACTACCAATATGCTGACATCCTGTGGGATTTAGCTTCAGTCTCTCAAGTCTCTGTCTTAACACTATATAACACTTAACACTACTAGCTTATTGGCTAGCTTATTCACAATTTAAATTAATAAAACTGAACTTAATTAGTTGAATTTCAACTATTTCCTTAACTGGAGATATTCATCAGAGACAATTTAGTATAACATGAAATCTAACAATCATATTAAATATTTGGAGGACTTTCATGGGGAAGAGTATAAGACATGTTCTAAGTTGTCATGGCATGCAGAATTAAGATTTGCAGGTAGAAAATATAGGAAGACACATGAGAAAAACTTTTCTGAACACAAGTGTCCCTAAGCATTTGTTGAGAACTGAATTCCTGGTCACTAGAAGCATCTGATGCTAGACAGACTGTGAGGCTGAGAAGATGGAGGGACCCCTGTGTGGCTAAGTTCCATCATCCTCTTGAGTCTAGGACTTTGCACTGGCTGGTAGGGGCTGAGGCTCCTGAATCAGTCACACACCTTCTACCGTGGCCAGTCAGTGTCCACAGCAGCACGTTAACCTTGAAGGTATGCACTGTCTGGGCTGCCAGCCTCAACACAACTCGGGCACAGAGGCTGGCTTCCATCGAGATGAAACGAAAGTGTTAGCATGTCAGAGTTTGTTGAGCTGCAGTTGTGAAAGTACATAGTGAATTCATAGTGAATCATGTTGTATGGCTAATGATTATGATGAAGCAAGTGTCTTAAATCCTCATCTGAGTGTTTGGCTTCCAACTCACCAGTAAGATGGAATTAAGTTGCCGAACTTTAGAAAATGAAAATCACAGCAAGATTTTCTACTGAAGAATATTAACTGTTTGCTTGTAAATAAATCCAAGCAATGCTGAAAGACAGAAACTACATTCTTCCTGTTGGAATCAGAGAAGACAAGAATAGAATGATTTTATTTTCTTGAAATCACTTTTTCTTTCTGAGAGCGCAGGAAAAAATTAAGGAAATAGGCTCAACAGGTCCAGGGCTTTTAGAACTAGCTCTAAATTGTTGCCAAGAAGTGAAGCATATAGTACAAAAATGCCTATTTCTGGAGCTACTTAATCTGGGAGACAAGCAGAAGAGAGAAAACTTATTTCAGTGGAAATGGAATTATCACTACTTTAGCATGAGTTGTGGGTTCTAATTCATCTTCTGTACTTTTAATAAAACTCTTGTTATGTGACAAAGAAAGACAAAGAAAAGAGGTTTCAAAGGGAAAGAATGAGGTGGGACTTGTGGATCACAAGTCTACACCCCTCTAAGACATCACAGCTTTTGCTTTGGTGGGAAAGAGCGTATTAACAATTATCTTGTATGACAAGAAGCAAAAGTACCAAAGTGAAAGGCTAAGGAAAATGAGTTTGTGAAGTCACGGTGTTGGGAACTCAGTCAACAACTTCACAGCTGATACAGATCATATTTGGAAATTAGTGTGAAATGCAGAAAACCAACCTTTGTAAAAGTTAGTAGGACTTCCAAAATGTCTCAGGTAATATGTAGAGATTGTGGCTTATAGTATTACAAAGACAATAAAGCACCTAAACCTGGGATATTTTTGTTTTTACAGAATTCAAAAGATAGCCCCTATGTATATATCAAGTGTTAAATTCCAGGAGCCAATAAATATTCACTGCTTATAAAATTTTTAAAAACCAAAATTATTACAAAGCCTTCCTAGTGTTACAAAATGGAAGGATTGTCATTCTTTAACCACAGAGAGGGCCCTGGAAGTTTGAGAAGCTCTTGCTATTTCTGTTCTATTTAAAAACAAAAAAAAAATAAAAATAAAAAAAAATATATATATATATATCGCAGGACCTCACACATCTCAATGTGCAAGGCACATATTCACCACTGAGCTACACTCCCAACCTCTCAGTATTTTTTTTTTTTTTTTTTTTTTTTGTGGCCCCGGGGATTGAACTCACAGCCTTGCACCTGCAAGGGCAGGCGCTTAAGCCACTGAGCCAAACTCCCAGCCCTGGTTTTTTGAGGCAGGGTCGCACTATGTAGCTCAGGCCGGCCTTGCACTCGCGTTGTAGCCCAAGCCGGCCTCGAACTCACAACGCTCCGCCTACCTCAGCCTCCCGAGTGCTGCTCTCAGTATATTTTTAAAAGCAGTAGTTACCTTGCTAACACAAATCCTCTGTTTTGCTGTCTCTTTGAGTTTTAGCTTTGACATCTTGATACATTAATTGCAAACTACTAAGACTAGATTTCTAGTTCACTCTAATTCAGTCATTTCATTCTAGTTAGCTTCCTCCCATTTTTATTAACAGATAACATAAAAGGGGATGATCCTTTTATCTTTATTTTTAGATATTCAAAATAAAACAGCAGATTCTTAAAAAGAATATGTGTGATTCTTTCCAAAATCATTTCAATTCTACTGGAAATATAGTTTATTTCTTATTTTCGAATACTTTTTTTCTTTTGATGATAATTTCAAAAGAATTTCAGAAAAATTGCACGCATAGTACACAGATCATTTTTTACTGAATAGTTTGAGAGTCATTTGCTGACATGATATGCCATTAATTTTTGAATACTTTAGTATGTAATTCTTCAATAAGGACTTAAATCTGTTATTACATTACAACTATTGAAATAAGGAAATTAATATTAATACATTATTATCATTTAATTTCAGACCCCATTCAAGTTTTACCAGTAATGTCTTTTATAGCCAAAAGGTTCAGCTTAGACTCAAACACAGTGTTTGTTTATCATATGATGTTAGTATTCCACAGTCCTCTGGCTTTCTTAATTTTGATTATTTTCAACATTGTAGGCCACTAATTTTGTAAAAATTACAAAGCCCTTGCGGACTTGTGTGATGTTTCCTAGTGTTTATATTCAAGTTAGGCATCCTTGGCAGAGATAACACAGATCTGAAGCTGAGTTATTCCTTCTGCATTCTATCTAGCAACATTAAATTGATAGCTTGACGAAGGTGGCATGATAGAATTTTCAGATGGTCCTCTAATCTTGGCTTATGGTGTTACCGCTCCAAATGCACAACACGGTTTGTTGACACAGAACACTGTCACATTCGAGTCCTCCCTCTGGTCTTTTACCAGTGAAGAGGAAATGGAGACAGGGACCTGAGGAGTTTACACAGACTGGCAGATACGTTTTCTTAACCTCTCTTACTCTGATGTCTGGGGCAGGAGCAGGCTATCATGTTTCTGTGGCAGGTGTATGCCTGGCGCTGGCTATTAGGACCTTGGGCAGTGGGGCAGGGAGGACTGGCAGATGAATAGGCCAAGAAATCAGTTAATGTCAAGGTTGTCACTGGTTCCCTAGGGGAGGGGAAGCTCTTAAAATTCTTGGGGGAGGCAATGGTTTTGAAAACGAAATGAACTGGGTAGAATTCAAGCATTTAAGTTTGTAAAGTAAGGGGCCAGATCCTCATTATGTTTTCCTTTGTACATTTCTATTTAATTGGGATATTTCATAAAAGGAACTAGTACAGAAGAAAATAAAATGGGAATAGAAAGCATTTTTATTGTTCTGTCTCTCCCCCATTTTCCAGTCCACCTGATAGGGATACCTCTCTGTCAACGAACAGTGCACACTTTTGTGGGTCTCACAGGCTTGGGCACTGCCAGCATTGACTCTTTGGCATGATGGTTTATTAAGGGCAATGTGGGAGAGCAAGAAAGGAAGGAGAGGGTCCAGGAGAAGAAAGAGGATGAGCTAGCTTGAGCTTTCTCTTAGCCACCTATTTTTGAAACAGTGGTGAGCCACTTGCTACCTGGGTGGCTTTGAGCAAGTTCCCTAGCCTCCCTATGCATCCATTTCCTCTTCTGTAAAATGTGACTGGTAAGGGTTGGATTTAGTGAGTTCAACCACAGGAAAAGCACTTCAAAGTATGTTGGTGCATAATCAAGTCAGCATTTGTTGGTTATTTTTTTTATTATATTTGTTATTGCATCTTCAATGTTAGCAGAGTTCCTGGCATTTAGTAAACATCTAGACAGATCAAATAAGTGAAAAAAAATTGTCCTGTGTCACGCTTTGCAGTGATGTTTGCTCCTGATTGAACACAGGCGCTATTAGTTAGGCATTGCCTGAAGTTTGCCTTCAGTGAGCTCAGGTACAACATGGGTTCAGAAAAGTTTGGCTGAAACAGGTCTCACAGGGAGTGAGTTCCATACAGTGAGAAGACAGAGTCCTTCTGGTCGTCTAATAACGTGATTCAGCATTAATATTCGGCATCAAAAGGATACTCCTCCAAACGAGACATGCTGCAAAAGCAGGCAGAGAGGCAAAATATTGAACAAATCCAACAACTGTGGTCTCTACTAAGCATTCTTCCCTGGTGTACTCTGCCATCTTTTTGCTCCCTCAGCATCTTCCTCCACTTCAACACTTTCTGAGCACTCAACAAGGGACTCACACCCTGACCTTCCCTCCACATGGTGAGAGAGATGTTAGAGAAAGGAGAGGAGGTGACTGGGAGTAGTGAACATGGCACTAAAATAAATTCATATTATTGTGAGTTGAGAAAAAACTCTCCAATTGATGCTTGGTTGTTGTGGTGGGTAACAAATACAGGCAAAAGCATAGGATTCTGGTACCTTCTAAGACCCCAAAGAGCTGTAATTCAACATTTGAAGTCGGATAAGTTTACCAATTCATGACTACCAAACTATTTGACATTTTCCCCTAGATATCTAGCAGCCATCACAAGTGTGTCTCAAGCCAAACCCCTGAATTTTTCTTCTCGATGGCAGTTCTATTCTTGTGTTATTCAGGCAAAAACAAAATCAACAAAACAAAAACCCAGAGTCATTGCTGACTGCTCATTTGTCAGCAAATTCAACTGGCTGTCTTTCCCCACTGTGTCATGAGTCTGATCATTCCTCATCACACGCACCGCCTCCACACAAGTCTGCTGACTCTTATCTCCTGAATTAGTATAGTAGTCTCCCTGTAGTCTCCCAATGCAGAAGTCAGTGTGGTTCTCTGAGAACATAAGTCAGATTATGCCACCACTCTGCTCAGAATCCTCTGACAACTTCTGAGCGCATTCAGAGCTAAAATTAAAATCCCTCCCATGGTCTGTACCACTCTGCATGCTCTGAACCCTTGACACCATGCTTTGACCTGATTTCTTCCTAATACTGTCCTCATTCATTCTGCTCCACCCTGACTGGCCACCTAACTCAAATGATCTAAACACTCTACCTCAGGGCCTTTGCCCTGGCTGCTATCACTGCCAAGAATGCTCTTCCCCCAAATACTCACAGGGTGCCTTCCTCATTCCCTTAGGGTCTCTGCTCAGCTGGCACTGTAGCATCAAAACCTCTTCCAGCTCAACCCATAGCATATAGAGTATGAGTCTCACTATGTCCCACTACTTCCTATCTTCTTATCTTCCTATCTTCCTATCTTCCTATCTTATTTTGTTTTGTTGCTCAGTATTTGTTCCTATCTCACAATATTTTGAGGTATTTGTGTTAAGTGTGTGGAAGAAGGGACTTGGCACAATATGATATCCCAAGCTCCTTCAGAGTGCCCAGCACATAGCAGATTAATAATAAATTGTTGAGGGAATGAATGAATACTTCTGCCTCCCACATAATGTTCCAGCTTTACATCTAGAAATTCAACAGACAGCATTTAAGAAAATATCTTACAACAATTCCCTGAGGACTCCAATGTTCATTTTCAAAAGTCAGAAAATAATATTTAGAAAAAAATGCTAGACGCCTTCTAATCCTTCTAGCTAACTCTGCACCACTGTGGAAAGACCCCTGTGATCCTCCTGCCTCATCCTGAGCCACATACCCAGGTATAATACAGGACCTCCAGTTTCTGTTGAAGCTGATGATGGCCGCCATCTCCTCATCACTCAACTTGAAGTCAAACACCTGGAAAGATGAGTTCAAAAACATCTTTGGCATTGCATTTCATGGTTGGAATTGTGTAACTTGGGCAGGGAGTGACCTCCCACCCACAGAACACACTAGACAGGTTTTTCACCCATTGTGTCCTCTGAATACAAATTGTTCTCTCAAAAACATTCTACACAAGACGGTGTCACAACTGGGCATTGTTGATGGGTCATGCTCTTTTACCTCCTTGTCAATTCCTAGTTTAATAGATGAGCTGAAATGGATGACTTCCAGGTCAGTAATAGAGGCATAATACTCATGAGGCTTGGTGTTACAACAGGAGAGAGAACAATCATGTAGGTATTAAACTTCAGTGTGCACAGTGTCTGTGTCCCCCAAGGGCTATATGAATTCCTCTATAAGAACTGTTCTTCCAGTACAGCCCCTTTGTCCTCTGCTGCTGGGAGGAGGATTTATAGGACAGTACAGTCTCCCCTTCTGTGTGGCCTATGACCTAACTGCTAAAGAGTAGCCATGCAGTGTTTCGAGACTCTGCTGTGCTCAGATCTGAGAGGGATTCCCTGGTCACTGCTGCCAACACATCCTCAGCCCAGGATCAGCTCTTCTGAAGGTAGTTCCCTGGCCTTTTGAGATAGCCAGACCTACCCATGGACAGTACAGGAATAGTCTGAGCAGCCCTGTCTTCTACTCCTCTGGGGAACACCAGCTGACCAGTCCGGATCTCACCTGAAAGTTCTCAATAATGCGAGTTGGTGTCACAGACTTGGGGATCACTGCCACATTCCTCTGTATATGGAACCGGATCAGAACCTGGATGAGAAGGGGTCACTGTGTTTCCATTCATCTACAAGGACCCCTCATAATGAGAGGAAAAACAAACTATCCCTGTAGCTCATTGTGATGTTAAGTACAACAGCTAACAGTGACGGAGCACTTCACTGTTAGAGTCATTTATCGGTTTCTCTTAGCTCCTCTGAACTGAGTTTCAACTCTGTGATCTTTTCTTTTTTTAGGAATGAGGAGGGTGGTTTGGGCTCACAAGGCTGAGACATGGTGCAGTTGGCCAGTACCCAGATCCCTATCTTGTGGCTTCCTGGAGAGCATGACAGGAAGCTGGTGGACAGAGGCTATCTTGCTCCACTGATACACATTTTGTTTCTTGGCAATCCCAACAGACTGTTGGCTTTATTTCATGCTTTTTCCCTCCAAGGGTTAAGAAAAATGAAGATAATGAGGACTAAAACACAAGACAAAGAATGTATTGCAGGATTTAAGACACACGCGTGTGCGCACACACATACACACACACACAGTACCTGGGCTGTGGTTTTTTTGTGCTTTGCAGCAATCTCCTTAATCTTGGGATCATCCAGTAGTGAAGGGTCCTCTGGCTTGGCCCTGGAGACAAGGGAGATGGCTGCTGAGTGAGTAATCACCATGATCACTAATGCAGAGAGATTCACTCCAATAACAGTAGCGTGGCTAAGGGACAGTGTTCTTTGCCTATGACACACACAGGAGGACCTGACAGCTATGTGGCCTTCCAATGGGAAGGTCCCTGGGCACAGGAGCCTTAGCATTTTGCAAAGCCTGGTCCAGCAAGAGGGTCACGACTGGAGCATTCTCAAAGTGTTAGGTATATTGTCTTTCTTTTTCTTAAGTTGCCATTTCCCCCACTATAATCCTATCTGGGTGTGCCAAATACACTGCCTTAGATGATGCTTTTCTTTCTTGTGCCTTATTGATTCAATAGTAAGCAATTGCAAAATAATATTTTAGGTATAGCAAGAGAAAGGCCCACCACTGAGAAGCCTCACCAAGGTCTATCTGGAGAGCCCAGGGGGCTGTAGGCAGTGACAGTGATGCCCTTGGAGTGGCAGTACTGGATCAGTTTCTCCTGAGTGAGGTATGGGTGACACTCCACCTGCAAGAGTGAACAATCTGCTTCAGTCGGGGAGGTGGCCTGCTTTTGGGGTGGCTCATGGGGAGTTCCACATATAAAAAAAGACAACCAAGCACAGACCAAACCTGCCCATTAGTCGAATTTCTAAATTAGACCTGGAGATCTGTCTCCTACTTCCCCACAGCATCCTGATCACTGACATCTGAGATGAGACTCTGCACAGCTTCGAACTTACCTCCAAACACTTCAGAACAGGGCAGGCCCCCTTTACCATGTAGCATTTACCTGATTAGTCACTGGTTTATATTTCAGCCCAGGCTTGTTCAAGAGCTTTTCAATTTGGAAGTGGTTGAAGTTGGAGACACCAAGGGCTTTTACCAGCCCCTCATCGACCAGCTCCTCCATGGCCTGTCATAGAAAGGAAACCTGGGAAGTCGTGGGGAGGGAGGAGGACAAAAACAGACACTGGCTTTGCCCAGTGCTGAGGGAGGAAAACTGGATCAAAGATCCCCTGAAGGAGGGTTGGCTGAAGCATTAGAAGGAAATTTCAATTCAATTAGTAGTTGCCCATTGTCATTGGCTTTTCATTTGGAGCAGCAGTAGGTGACGCAGCTAAATTGTGCCTCCATAATTGAGTGTGTGGGGCTGAAATGGGACCTGCTTTCCCTGTGTCCAGTTAAAACTGTGAGAGCTGCTTATCCCCAAGGAAGGGTATCTTTTTTTTAAATTTTTTAGTCTATAATGGGAAAGTTCTAAGTGTGCCCGAAGAGAACATGTCTGGTAGTAGCAGTCCCAAATCCATCTTGTGTTTATTATTTATTACGTATCTAGTTGTTGACCAGGAGTGGTCAGCATATAAAAGAATAAAATGTGCTTTTAGCTTCTGAAATTCTTTCACTCCAGTTCAAGTGCTAAGATCCTCTCTAAGGAGAAATCAGCCACATTGTTGAAGCAGCCTCAGAGGGTCTGACTGCGGTATAGCATGAAAACCACGGAAGGCAAAGAGGACAGAAATTCACCCCCAATCTAACAGAGACTTTACAAAGTTGAGTATAAACGGGGCCCTGAAAATACCATCGAGAGCAAAGGTAAAACACAACTGGATTTGGAGGAAGGCAGGAGCCAAGTATTGGAGGTGGGGATACGCAGGATGTGTTCAGTATATTTTTTTTAGTGCTTCTCAACTGAGGCTGCTACATGGAACCTCCTGAGAGCTTTAGAACAGACTGATGCCCCAGCACCACTCTGAGACCTGTTACTGCCTTCACTCAGGATGAAGCATAGGCAGCAGGATCCTTCAAACTCCTCTGGTGATGTCAATGCACAGCCAAAGTCAAGGAGCACTAGGGTTGATGAGGAAGAACATTAGATGAAAGAGTTTAAAATTGCTGAGATTATGAGGTCCCCGGACTCCCTAGAGGTCAATGAGATAATATAAATGTTTTCCTATGTCATGAATCAAGTTTGGTTTGCATGTTTGATTCATCTTAACTTCCTCATGCTTTGTTTCCAGATCTTTTTTCTCTAGGGTAGCAGTGAGGTGTCTACTGAATTCATAGTTGGTCCCCAAAACATTCAGTGGTGACATAATCAATCCTGCAGGGCTCCAATCATAACCTTTGCCTTAATCATATCTTTAAAGTGCTGAATTTAGCAATCATTCTTGTATTAGTTCAGAGGATCTACCACAGCAGAAAGCAAGTGTATTTTACAGAGGACTATGACACAATTGCCACATGTAAAAGAGAATCGTCACAAAAGCAGTGTAAAAATCTGGTGCAATAAACACTGGACACAGGCTAGTTTTCACAGCCTACAATGAATTACTACTTAGATATTTAAGCCATTCTGTTTTACCTGGGTAATATATATATAACAAAATCATCCTTTCAACCTAATGTACTCAATTCAATAGAAAATGATAGCTGAAATCTGAGTCTTTGTTGGGAGTCTTGCTACAATTTTCGCTGTTGGATCCTTGCACATTAACCATTGCATTGTTTATGAAACCATCAATCCTAAAATTTTCCTCTAACAAAGAAGTGGTTCATGGCAGAAAAACAAATGTTTGTATGTGTTTCTACAGTTTACTTCTAGAATTCAAGTTCTTTTTCTTTTTTGCTGCACTGAGGATTGCACCCAGAACGTAGGCCTTCTAGACAAGCTTTTTACCACTGAGCTACGTGCCAAGCCTTTTTAAACTTTTATTCAGAGTCTTGCTAAATTGCTCAGGCAAGGCTTGAACCTATAATCTTCCTGCCCCAGACTCCTGAGTAGCTGGGTTTACAGACCTTGTAGTTTCTTTTTTTCTTATTTATTTATGTATTTATTTTTGTGGTACTGGGGATTGAACTCAGGGCCACATACATGCTAGGCAAGTGCTCCACCAAAAGAAACATCCCCAACCCTCTAGTTTCTTTTTTAGCTACTATTTTGCCATTTGCAAAGATGATGTTTGTAAGTGTTGACAGCCCAAATGGAGTGCATTGTATTTCTAGTCTTGTTTGAGGACTTAGTCTTAGTCTTTGAAATGTAAATAGGATCAGGCAGACCCAAATTTAAAGGTCACAAGGACAGAGAACTGGAGAATAAGAATGATGAAACCAGACCAAAAGCTCATGGGCTCTTTTACACCAGAATGGAGTCTTGACGGTCACCGAAAGAAAATTTTCTTTCCAAGCATACTTAGAAGTTCAAACCTACCTCCCATGCATCCAGGAATGTTACTTTACTGGGGAGGATATTGCCTTTATCATCTCTGGGGATGAGTTCCTTCCCAGCCTGCAAATGCAGAACCATAAGATTATTGGAATCTCCATGTGGTCACCTGGTCCTGTTAAACAAGAATCCTAACTTGTGCTAAACACACCACCTTGCTAACCATTTTGGGAGGCCCTGGAGAACACCTTCAAGGAAATGAGCTTCAGTAAAATCTCTGTAACACTTACCTTGGTAGCTAACTCTTTCCAGTTTTATAAATTACTAGATTGGTTTTAAAGTGCATCATTAGCATATTCTAGAAGCCATCATTATTGCAATGGATGTTAATGTCATATATCTAGGATCCACATAAATTTGGGGATGGACTTTAATTTCTAAGCCACTAGGTAAGAGTTAGATCTCAAAGGTTGTGTTTGGGGGAAGGTATTAACCAACTTGTATCCTTGCAGGTCTCGAAGCCTGAATTAGCTGTCACAAGGAAATAGGGCTGGGAATTCATGTCCCTCCCACTCTCAGAACCAGGAAAGGATCAGAACTCCAGACAAACAATTTGCAGCTTTTTCAGGGAGGACTGGCTATCATCCACCTTCAGTTATACCTGGATTTTAACCCAGAGGCCACTCCCGAGGTGCGCTTTGGTTGACAGGAGAGTTGAGCCCTGACACAATGTTATGAAAGAAGATCTGAAGAGTTCCCTTGTGTCACTGGACACAGAGGATGGACATGGAATAATGACAAAGGCAATATGGCAGTTGCAGCTTCTCTGGGCTGCCCCAAACCAATTTCTCTCAGATGTACCCACAGAAGGCATGTAGACAGAGGCTCCCTCCCAGACCAGTGTGTTGCTGTTCTACACAGGAGCTCCTGCTTGTCCTATCCCAAGGTCCAGCCCTGGTGCAGCTGCCATTTTATGCCATTTTTGACTCAGCAGCCCGAGATTGGGTTGGGGAGTGACTCAAACCTGGAGTCCCTGTGGAAAGTGAATGAGGTAGATGTCCAGGTAGTTCAGCTTCAGGTCCTTCAGGGTCTTCTGGCAGGCCTCCTTCACCAGGCTTCTCTCAAAGAAGGTGGACCACAACTGCAGAGGGCAACAAGGAGGCGCTGGGATGGAAAAAAGAAAGGACACACCGCACTCTGCTCCCTGCTTCAACAGTTGCAGCCTGATCTAGCCTGACAATAGGCTGTTTATAACAAAGCTCATCAAGGTATATGATGCAGTATGACAGCAACCAGTGCTCAGCATGTCACTGATGTTTGTAAGTGTTGACAGCAATTTACATTTTTAACACGGTTAGTATCCTGTTTCTTCAGTCATTTAGTATATGAAACAACTTATTAAATATTTGTGTACCTGAATTATTCATTTCCTCAGCTGCCAGCTCTCTGAGGGCAGAAATTGTGTGCAGCTTTTACATTTCAAGCATTCTTACCCCTTTGGGAGCAGATGGCTCTTTTATGTACCTGCAGTATCCCAGTGCTACCAGGTCCCAAATGATGACTTTACAAAGAGTTCATCTAGACGTGACCATAGCATACCTGTCCTACCAGATGCATTTTCCAAGTTCAAAAGTCCCCAACTGATGAGTGAGTCCTCTTCTTGAATATTTGTAAGTTGATTTGTTCATAATCCGACAAAGTGAGTCTCCTAAAGTACACTTGTGAATCTCCTACAGTACAGCTGTGAATCTCCTGTGGTACACCTGCGAGTCTCCTACTGTACACCTGCAAGTCTCCTACGGTACAGTTGCAAGTGTCCTACAGTATACCTGCGAGTCTCCTACAGTATAGCTCTGAGTCTCCTATGGTACACCTGTGAGTCTCCTACGGTACAGCTGTGAATCTCCTACAGTACACCTGTGAGTCCCCTACAGTACACCTGTGAATCTCCTACAGTACACCTATGAAAACTCACAACTCATGGTCATAAGTTAAGGAATTATGATAGCTAGGACTAGCATCTTTTAGTGAGCTGTGTATAAATACAGAACCAGTGATTCTCAACTGTCTCACACATACCAAAACTCCTCAGATTCAGCACTCTCTCTTCATTTTTTAAATCTCACTTTATGTCCTTTTACTGAACTGAGAAAGGAATTCATATATGACAATGCAAACTACTTCCATAATTTTCCAAAATACCTGTGCTGAGACCTCAGCATTGTGGCCACTGAGACCACAGTGTTGAAAGGCAGACTTCGGACCCATCTCTAACTGCACCCTTTGTTTCCCATTGCCACAGTACAGACAGAGCCCACTGACAAAACATGGGGAGGCTAAGGCACCAGAGGCTCAGTGGAGCCATCTCCACTATGGGAAGACAACTGGAGACTAGATGAGAGCAATAGCATCTTCTGCATATCAAGCTGGGGTGCAGATGTTTGATTTCAGGCATGGGATAAAGCAAGGGTTAGAGATATGAACAGACAAGGAAGGGCAATGAGGTCTTGGTGCCGACCATGTCCAGATACTTTGGCCTCTCCTGAAATCAAGGCCTCCCCTCATATGGGCTGCATGAACCTTGCTAACAATGAAGAGGTCCTCCCGCTTCACAATCTTCTCTTGGATCTTCTCTTGGATGGCTTCTCCCACCTCGTTCTCATTCTGATAGGTGTAGGCACAGTCGATGTGGCGATATCCAGCATCAATGGCTGCCTTCACCGCTTCTTTGACTTTGCCTGGGGGAGACTCAAAGGCAATTGATAAACTGATGAACCATCAGAGGCTCTTATCCCAAGGCCCCTCATTCAGGGTGGAAGCAGCCTATTATCTCCAAACTGAGGCTCACTGGGTCCTATTTGCCAGTGGACAGCTGGGAGGCAAACACTCTGGAAAACTTCTCAAAAGAGAAAAAGAAGATAAAATTATGCTTAAGAGGTCATGTCCCATCCTAGATAAAAGTCGATTCCCTCTAATCCAGGCAAACCCTCCATGTCCCCGGTTGGTGAGGAGTGGCAGACCACTCCCACCGTAGCCTGCTGACAGACAGGCTGAAAACCAGACTCTGGGGCAAACAAGTGTAACTTCAAACTCCAGATGGTGATAAGGTTGTGGGAATGATTTTCCAAGGATGAATCCGAGCTCTACCACATCACAGATGTACAGGCCTGAGCAGACTCCTCCATTGCTCCAAAACTCGCCTGCAGAATAGGACTAAGAAGAGCCCTGGCTTCATGAACTCTTCATGAGACTTACTTGCTACAACGCATATGCAGTTTTTCCCACATCACCTGACATCCAGTGAGGTTCAGTAAATGTAACCACTATGTAATTATTGTTTCTGAACTCAGATGCCCTCAAGAAAAGAAGAAGAAGAGGAAAACACACTGGAAATACCACATTTTGCACTTATCTTGCCAAGCCAATGAGAAAAGAAATGATGTGTGTCTGTAATCCCAGCACTCTGGGAGGATGAGGCAGGAGAACTGCAAATCTGAGCACAACTTGGCAATTTAGCAAGACTCTACCTCAAAATAAAAAACAAAACAAAAAAAAAAGACTGGGAGTACAGTAGCTCAGTGTGAAGGCCCTGAGTTCAATCTCCAGTATGGCCAACCACCAGCCAAAAACAAAACACAACACACAAAAAAATTCGCCCATACACACATACAAAAAAACCCCTCACAAACATGTTATCAATTGTGAAGTAACAAACATTTCAAAGAGCATGAAACACAGAGCTGGGTGTGGTGGCACGTGCCTGTAATTTCACCACTCAGGAAGCAGAGGCAGAAAGATTGTTGTGAGTTCAAGGCCAGCCTGGGCTTCATAGTGAGTTCAAGCCAGGCTGAACTTTTTTGTCTCAAAAAATGAAACAAAAAAAAGAGAAAGGGAGAGAAAGAGATGCACAGCTATCCCAACTCTAGGATGAAAAATTGTTGTGGGCAGCAACCCAGAAGCACTCCAGGATCCCCCTCCTAGCCAGGCCACTCTCTGTCCCCTCCAGAAATATGTATAAAGTCCTTTAAATTGTCAATCATGTGTCTTAAAAACAGCTCATGTCACAACCCTCACATCTTTGATATCTCATAATTAGTTTCTGAGATTCTACATTTCTAGCAAGCACCTCATTAAGACCTATGCTGCTGGTCTAAATCCAAAAGCTAGGGCAGCAAGTGCAGGATGCCAGGGCTTACTTTCAAAGCTCTGCATCTTCTCCAGCAACTACACTAGACTCCAAAGTGGTACAGAGGAACTTTCAGCCCCCCGGGCGCTAATAAAAATCTTGCAGAATGAATCTGAATTGTACTACATTACGGATGTTCTGGTCTGGTCAGATTCCTCTATCTACTCAGAACCAATACCAGGGAGTTTCAGAGGAAATGACTGCTAAGAGGGTAACTTCCCTGAAAATGAATTTTTTTAAAAAGGCCCAACTCCTGCTTGAAACTTGAAACTTGCTGAAAGAGCTCTCATCTCTGCTAGGAAAGGCCAGGAAAGGCTGTGGAGCAGCCCTGAGAATGAAAAATTACTTAGATCTTAGTTCTAGGGCTGAATCTCATCTCAAATCCTGGCCTGAGTAGGTGCAGGGAAAAAAACAGGCCCCAAAGCCCCACTAGGGGAGCAGAGGCCCTTGATTTGCATATTTACCTTCCAAGTGCCCAGGCCCACCGTGGGCATTTTGGCTTTGGTGCTGAGCTCCAGGAAGACAGCCATGGTTGGAGAAGTGCCTGTGAGGAAACAGTAAGACGGTCCTGTGTGGAGCGAAAGGGGCTGGTTCAGGCTGCAGGGGAGGAGCCAGAACCTGAATCAGGCACTAGAGGAGGAAGTTCATTCCGGTCCTTTGTAAGATTGGTTACTGTGAATAAAGATTAGAGATAATAAGCTCGTGCAAACTCACTTTGCTACAAAATACATGAATTACTTGTGAGTGACACTTTGGGGTTTGTCCATCTAAGTAACATGCTGGTCAAGAATCTCCGAGATGAAGTTTATTGGGGGAGAAACGTTGCAGTGAGAACCTACATGTCCTGGTGAACTCTGGGTATACAAGGAGGGTGGGACCAGGATGTTTCCTAGGGCAAAATGAGGAGAAATATTTAAACTATTTTGAGACAATCATCCCTGACTACAAGAACCAGTAAAACAGGGAAGTCTGTCCAAGATTTAATAGACAGTTGTTGGGCAGATGTCTTTGCAGAAGTACTTTTTGTGTAAGATTCTCGCAGTCTTTGTGCAACCTTGGTTCTGGCATCTTTTGTGAATGGTTCTTGTTATAAGGCACGTGTGCAGAGATCCACTCCTTCATTTATTCTTATTTTTGTTAGAGCTTGACACAAAAGACTTCATTTTGATTCTGGTAATGTTCACAGGCTTTACCAATTCCTTTTTCTTTTGCTAGTCTAATAAATAGAAAATAAAAGTGTATATTTTAACTCATGCCTGTGTAATTGCTGTAAGAGTATAAAAAATCTCTCCTCAGAGAATAGAAATCATTTTTTAACCTCTGGGAAGGATTTTATTATGCTAATATTCTTCATTTGTTATTTCTTTACGATGTTTGGTTTTGGCTAATTGTGTTTATAATGAACTTTCCAAGTTTTTGTGCCTACCTTAAACAAAACTTTGCAGTTATAAGTATAAACGTTAGTGCTTAGGTATGGATCACCTTGAGAAGCCAGGAATTATTCAGGGTGTAGTTGCGTTTGTTTTGTGTTCTGTCTTGAGATCTGGCCCACAGCAAGAGGTATGTGTCTCTTCCAAGGTCACAAGACATCTGGTCCTCTGTGCTGGCCATTTGGAGGGTTCAGCACTGTCTAACCGCCTATAATATTTCTAACTAACTCAGATGCCTGTGACACTAGTACTCTATTTTTTCATCCCTCTTTATATCCCCTTGAACCACTGGTAACCACTAATCTTTTTGCTCTCCTCATAGTTGTATCTTTTCCAGTATGTCTCATACGTGGAATTATATAGCCTTCCCGGATTGACTTCTTCCCTTATCAACATGCTTTCAGGATTTCTCTGTGACTTTTTGTGGCTTAGTAACTTGTATCTTTTTTTTTCATCTAATTGCTGTTTCATTTTCTTGCTTTTTTTTTTCTTTTTCCTTTTTTTTTTTTTTTTTTTTTTTTTTTTTTTTTTTTTTTTTTTTTTTTTTTTTTTTTTTTTTTTTTTCTTTTTTTCTTTTTGGTACCGGGGATTGAACCCACAACCTCGGGCCTGCCAGGCAGATGCTTACTCCACTGAGCTAAATCCCCGCCCCTATTTTTTTGAGACATCGTCTCACTGTACAGTTCAGGCTGGCCTTGAACTCACTTTGTAGCCCAGGCTGGTCTCAAACTCTCAACAATCCTCCTCCCTTAGCCTCCCGAGTGCTGGGATTGCAGGCATGCACCACCATGCCTGACTTGCTGTTTCATTTTCTAGATGTACTGTAGTTTGTTTATCCATTTACCCAAAGAAAGGCATCTCAATTGCTTTAAAGTTTGAGCAGTTATGAACAAAGTATTATAATTTTCTATTTGTTCTCCAAGAATCAGCATATTCAACACAGCTGAAAGCTGGCAAGATAGATTAATTTTGTGCAAACAGGAACTCAGAGGAGGAAAGAAATGATGTGCAGGGCTTTCTTCCCCTATGACTGTTTCCTCTGTGAAATGAGTTCCAGGGAAGAGAACACAGTGTCTCAGTTTTATGGGTTGCAATTACAGATTCAGTTTAGTCCTGTGAAACGCTGACATGCTTATAGTTTGTTGTGACCACTGGGTAGCCTGCAGGGCAGAGGGCAGGAAACTGGCCTCTTTGTGATATGAAGATAGTGAGTTTTTCTGTCTTTTATCTGTTCTCACTTATTTGTATGTTGGCTTTGATTGAATCTTGGACGTTAATGTCTAAGGTGTGGATGTTGCCATGTAGCAGAAGATGCCACCCCTCCACAGCCAGTATACTTCAGTTTGTTAGTCGTTCAGTAATAGTTCTGGTTATAGTTCCTGTTACTTTTGTTTCTTATAAATGGCTGGTCACTGTGATGCATATTGAATCCCCAACTGACAAGCCATTATGCCTCTGTACTTCCTGCTTGCTTAGCCCATATAAACCCTAGACCACAGAAGATCAGGGGCTGATATTTTAAGAATGATCCTGATCAGTGCCTGTAGACGTAAATACATCTGCCTCCAAATTCTGGGTGTTGTTTCGGTGTTTGTGTTGCTGTTGCAGACATAGTTTGTGGAGGTCAATTGGCATGATATTTGCACCCATAAGTGGGAAATCTGAACACACTTCATTAATGTTTGTCAAATTATCTACTTCAACATGCATCTTATGATCACACAGCTACCAGTAGCAAGTCTCATAGTCTACACCTGGGGCATCTCATTAACCCTGTGCATAGTAGACATCATGAGAGTGGAAGAAGTATTGTTGAACTAGGAAATATTTTGTGACTCATAGAATAAAGAAAATAATACTATTCCTGGTAATATTTCTTCCATTGACCACTAAGCCAAGAGTCAATGAGAAGGTAAATTTTTTGTTAGATAATTGGTGTTGATCACTAAGCTATTTCTGTATAGGAAAATTGTTATACACTGTAAGAATAACCACTTATTTGTTCATGATTTTGTGCGTTGTCAGTTTGGGCTGGAATTGGTTGGTAGCTTGTCTCTGTTTCATGTAGAGACAAATGGGCTTGCTCTAGTGTTCAGGGTTCGTCTAGCTGGGTGGGATGTCAGGAAGAGCTGGGACCCCTTCTCACAGGGAGCTTCTCTTATTCTCCAAGATGTTAACTAGGACTGCTTCATGAGGCAGTAGTGTTCCAATTGGCCTCCTCTTGAAACATGCAACGTGACTTTTGCCACATTCTATTGGCAAAGAAAGTTACAAGGCCAGCACAAGGTAGAGGAGTAGGGAAATAGATTCCACCGCTCGATGACTATTATTGCAAAAGATCTATGGTAAGTTTTAATTTACCTCAGATATTCTAATAAGAGTTTTGATTAGGTACTCTTTGGCTTCATGACTTTACCAACTTGTTCCTGGTTTGCACTTTTAAAAACTACATTTTTCACTGTCTTATGAATACGTGTGTGTGTGTATATGCATAGTAAATTTTACTTTAAAAATAAAAATGATTAAAAAAGTTAAAAAATAAAATAAAAGTAAAAATGATTGAGAGAAAATTGCATTATTCATGAAGGAAGTAGTACTAGTAATCAATTTTTACTCCCTCTAATATTCCTACTTCAATGTATCCAATAGGAAGAGGGAATAGCAATGAATATATGTTGTAGAAAAAGGGAGGAAAAAGATCTCATTCTATTAATATTCTTTCAATGTTGTTAATGATACTAGTGCAAATCCTAGTACCATAACACTGTTTTATTTCTCCTGGCCAGGGGCATAGGGGTTGGGAAGAATGACAGAACCCCAGGTCAAGTTTCCCAAAGCAGGGAGAAGATACCACAGTGTTCATTAAGGAAGAGCAGTAGACTTACTCAGGTTGCAACAGAATTCAGGAACTGTAGCCTGGTAGAAACAAAAGACTCCATACCTAGGTGTGTCTGGCCTAGGATGTTGGCATATCCATAAAATCCCTGTTCCTCTGACTAGAAGACAGAACAGAGAGGGCCTTATCAGGTCCAGCATGAGGGGGTGGAGGAGACCGGAGTGGACAAAGTGGAGCTAGAAGGACAACAGGACAGTCCCATCAGCCTTTGCTCTGTTCCCTCATTGACAAGGAATCTTTGCGGTGGTATATCAGAACCTGGTCTGTTAGAGAAGGACCCCAGGAGGTTGCTTCCCCTACCCCAACAATTCTGGTAAGGAGCAACTGATTCCTTTGTTAAATATCTAAGTTCAATTCAGAAAACTCTCATCTCACATAAATTGAGTGCTTAGCACAGAGACTGTCCTTTAGAAGATGCTGTCCACTTTACAAATAGTTCCTACCTTATAATAAGGTGGAATTACAAAGGTCTGCTTATTGGAGATTTTTTGGGGTATTTCCCACTTGTGGCCCATGAGTTGAGCACAACTAGCTTACTTGGGTTACAGTCAATAAAGAGGATTTGTCTTTGGCCACATACAAAATATTGTTAATGTATATAAGTAACAGCACTTCATTTATTTACCTATTGTTTTTATTAATGATAGGCCTGTACAACTCATGAGGTACAGGTTCAACATGACTGGAAAGTGGTCTCCTGGTCCACATACTTGATCCTTTCCCTCTCTTCCTGTCAGCCACCAGAGGACCTTATTTTATTATATGGGTCTGTGGAACACGATTTTGCTGTTTTGAGTTCAGAAAACAAGTAATCACAACTCTGGGCCATTACAGTTTACAGTTTTCAAGGCCTCAGGAAAGAATAAATGTGTATGAACTCCCTCTGCCACTGGCTTTTTACCTGCAGTCTCTCACCTCCACCTCACCTAGTGAAAGATGATTCTGGTGACAATCTCAACCATATCATCAATTCACATTTAGTAAGCTATTTAGCATTTATCACGCACCAGATAGAGCATTCCATGCTGGGATGCAGTCCTGCCTTCCAGAAATTCAGGGAGACTCAGGTTGAGGGTAAATAGGGCAGATCCAGGTGCAGGGATTAGGGAAGGGGATTACAGAGCACCTTGCCCATTTGGACCACAGATCAAAATGAAGCTTTAACCTGGACAGGACAGGTTGGCCAAGTCTGGAGACCTGGAGACTCTCCAGTTGTATGAATTGTTAATGGAATTTCAGCTTGGTTTCCCTGAGTGTCTGTAGGGGTGTGATCTCTCATGCATGTAGCTGCTGTGTCCATGGGATGCCAATAGCAGATTTATATTGCAGATTGTGCATACAATCCTTGCATGAACACACAAATTTAAAAAGAGTTTAAGAACTTTCAAAAACAGATAATCTTTGTCAAATAGCTTAGGATTGGTGTCTCAAGTACAAGTACGTAAGCACTCCCCATAACTCTTGGCTTTGGCACTAAGATATTCCTGATGCTGCTCTCTGGTAAGCTTCTTTGGGAAAACAATGACTGATTTGTTATGGGCATTGAGATTGCCCAGCTAACTAAAGGACATAACACTGGAAACTATAGAGAGTCTTTCCCATTCTTCATCTCGGTCTGGGAAGTTGTATTTGTAATCTCATGGAAACATTATTAGAATTCCAATAAGTTAATTCCAATCTTCCACTGCAACCCATGGCAAGAATAAAAACACTAAGACATATTTATAGTTATGGGGAGCCAAAGGGGTCCTAAATCCAGCCAAGATGGTGGTTCACCAGAACAAAAGCCTCGACTCAAGGCCCAACCCAGATTTTATTTACTCATGAAGAAGGGAGTAGCTTGAAGATGAGTGACTGTGAGAAAGGCAAAAAAGTACACGAGTGCTAAGAGCTGGGCTAGATAAGTGGTCTAAGATCATCTCTGCAATATGCAGAGGGAAGAATGTGTAGTAAGAGTAATCTGCATAACACAACTGAGGCAGTATCTAATGTTTTGGGGTGGTGCTTCAGTTCTGATGCATAAATTTTTCTGCCTTGGGACATCATAGCCTCTTATCTCAAGGCTCAGTCCCAGTTGACAGCATGGAGCAGTGGCTCTTCATCCTGCCTGGCTCAGCCATGATTTTTTGGGAATCATGGGGCAGGGAAACAGTGACTGTCACCTAGCTTCTAAGATTATGCATCAGCACCTCAGCCAACCCTATTTACATTTGTTAGAGCCAGATGAAGGGATAAGGAAATGTCCTAGACAGCTCTGTACATATTAGTACATGGAGATAGGACCCGGTTTAGCCAAAATAGAGATAATGCTCTTTATTCAAGGAGAGTCGTCCAAGTGGTCCTCCACAGGAAACATGCATTGTTTTGTGATACTGTCAAAGAAGTACTCTGTCAAGAAAGCAGGCTATAAGAAATCCTATCAAAAAATGAAAATAGGGACACTCTGTCAAAGAAATGATAGGAATGACATATTTTATTCACAAGCAAATGGCTTCTTTTTTTTAAGACTTAGAGGAAAAATAGTAGAAGAATAAAATAATCTTACCAATTTAGCCAACCTAGTTATATTTCATCAGATCAAGACAAATATCTAACTATCCACACAGCACAAAGGCCTGAGATATATCACAGTCATTGGATTTGTCATGCTTGCTATTACTCTCAGATTAATAGATTTTAATGAACAGTAGAATGAGCATCTAAAACATTTGCTTTAAAAAAGAACCCAAAAGATATCTGCAGCCATCGCTAGTATGTATATTAACATACGGGTGTTTAAGGTGAGTCTCCACTAGATATCTTGCTATGTTTTGAAGTGGACAATACAAAAACTTGCAGAAGTCTTTCCTCTCTACACAGCTTCCTTTTTCAAAGTAAAATGTGGAAGTCCCTAAACTAGAGTGAAAATGAAGGGCCCAGAGGCTAGGAATATTCCAAAAGAAGATACTATGCCTATAAAATAGAAGAGAGTTGCAAAAATTTTATAAGCATTGATAAAATGTGTCAATTTGTATTTGCCTAGTGGATGGG